>CADEHL010001093.1:1027620-1094682 GCA_902827135.1 Harpagifer antarcticus | reverse complement strand
GTCTTCCCGGCCCCGGATTTGTCTGGTCTTCGCCCTCATGCTCGGCCCCCTGAGTTCGCCCGCTGTGGCCTTCGCCCCACTATGGACTCTGCCTTGCCCCCGGGCCGTCCGCCCGAGACCCCCACCTTGGACTCTGCCTTGCCCCCGGGCCGTCCGCCCGAGACCCCCACCTTGGACTCTGCCTTGCCCCCGGGTCGTCCGCCCGAGTTCCCCCACCATGGACTCTGCCTTGCCCCCGGGCCGTCCGACCGAGACCCCCACCTTGGACTCTGCCTTGCCCCCGGGTCGTCCGCCCGAGTTCCTCACCTTGGACTCTGCCTTGCCCCCGGGCCGTCCGCCCGAGTTCCCCACTTTAGACTCTGCCTTGCCCCCGGGCCGTTCCGCCCGAGACCCCCACCTTGGACTCTGCCTTGCCCCCGGGCCGTCCGCCCGAGTTCCCCACTTTAGACTCTGCCTTACCCCCGGGCCGTCCGCCCGAGATCCCTTCCTGGTCCCCTACTGGGCTCCTGGGTGGTCAGCTTAGTCCCGTCCTCCGGACCCCTCCACCCACCCTGGTGGCCTAGGGATACGTCCCTCCTCCGGACCCCCTCCACCCACCCTGCTGGACTGTGTGGGATTTTTGTTTTTGGGGTTTAGGGACGTCTGGGATCCGCCCCTTGAGGGGGGGGTTCTGTCACGATCTGTCCGTGTTATGTTTTGTCTGTCTGTTTCTGTCTTTAGTTTCCTGTTTTATTTTGTAAAGTGTTCACCCCCCGTTTCATGCCTGTTGTAATCTGTCTGTGATTCCCTGTCAGTTTCCCTGGTGTGTCTAATTTACCCGATTGTGTTCACCTGGTGTTCCTGTGTTTTCTCCTCCCTCCTCACCTGTGTCTTGTTTGTGTGATTAGTCTTGTGTGTATTTAAGTTCTGGTTTTTCTGTCTGTCTTTGTCGGTTCGTCTTGTGTTATGACCTGGTCTGCGGTGAGTGTTCTGTTCTGTCTTTATGATTATGTAGCCTTGAAATAAAGGAGTCATTTTGTCACTATAATCTGCATTTGGGTCCTACTTCCCACACACACCGTAACACTTACTGGAAAGGTGTGCTCTATGCTAAGGTTGGAAAAAAGCTGTCGAAGTTCCATCAGCATGGACACCATGCTGATGGAACTTCGACAGCCCCCTGGATCTGCTGACTTTGTCCTGAAGTCGAAGCTTGAGGCAGTCACTCAGCGCAGAAGCAATCATATTGCTGTCTTTGCTACCCTCATTCTCCTGCCACACATACAGATGGACATCATATTTTGCGTGGTAACTGTTCTCTCCGTGGTGCACAACCACACCAAACAGGTACAGATACATCTGCCGCGAGTAATAGGCCTGTCCTATTGGGGTTTTTGGAAGGACCATGTTTTGCATCATGTCAAAACAGAGGGTCACATGACCTTCGGCAACCCTGCCTAACAGGTCATAAAAGACCCGCGCTCTGCGGCGATGCAAGATGAATGATCCAGATTCCATCCCCTTCTCTGTCTCAGCTAGGTTTGGATCTGCAATCCTGAGCTTGTACTTGGCACAATCAGCACATGCATCTGTGGCTGGGTGACCAAAGCCAAGATTGAAATCCTTGGAGAACACTGAATAATAGAGGGAGTAGCTGGTCTGAGCATGGTTCTGAGCCTCAAAGAGCTCATGCATCTTGCGCACATTCAGGTCACTGGGGAGATACTTGCGGCCTGGTGCTCCTCTCCGCCCATAATGGCTGGCCCTGCAGGTAAAGGACTGGACGTGCTCAACAATGAGTTGCCTTCTCCTTGCCTGCTCCTCACTGTGCCGTGCACCACCTCTTCTCTCTGGGCGAGCTTCAGCAGTCTCAGCATAATATTGAGCCACCCGGGACACACGGTCTTTGCTAATGCCTGTGAAAGTAAATTATTTAGATTGTCATATGCATTTATTGTAGCCAGTATGAAATAAACAGAATTACACACAACTAACTTGCTATTACCATTCCAGCTTTCTCCTTAGCAGGAGTTAGGAACCTCTTTTGCTTAACATCACCTTTCACACACATCTCTCTCTCTACAGCCTCTCTCCCCCTCCTCTTTACAGACGATCTACAGCCTCTCTCTCTCTCCTCTTCACAGACCTACAGCCTTACTATCTCTCTCTCTCGTCTTTACAGACACCCTACAGTTTTTATTAACATCACACACACACACACACACACACACACACACACACACACACACACACACACACACACACACACACACACACACAGAATCCGTAGCCCTGCTCTATAGCAATGACATCAGTAGGCAGGGCCGGACTGGGACAATAAGTCAGGCCGGGAATTATACACCCAGCCAGGCCATTTTAAATGTTGGACTTAAATGCATCAATCTGGTGCATTTTGAGGGGGAAATAAAGAGACTACACCCATATGAATCATAATCATAAAAACATGGCCATAACCAATAAAATACCATATCCAATATGAAAAAATATTGAAACTTGTTTATTTATTTGTTTTTGGTTCATTTATAGTTGTGAGTGTGTCTGTGCTCCTGAACCAGCTTCTCCTGTCTCCCTCCTCTCCCCCTGCTCCTCTTTGAGGCAGAAGCAAAGACTAGTTTTAGCTCTCAACAAGTTTTAAAAGTGTATCTTACCTTTTTTCACCTAGTTAACGTTTTTTCTTTTTTATTATTCATGCATATTTTACTAATCACTCCCCCCTCAAATGGAAATATGTGTTTACATAAATGGTGACCAAACCGTTTGAGACCCACTGAGATAACTTAGACTAAGTTAACTATCTAAACAGTCCTTTACCTCACCTGAGCTGAGGTTATCAGTCTCTCAGTCTGACAGGAGAGGACTCTCCCTCCACCTTGTTACCTCCTTATATACTTTAGCGTAGCTAGCTAGCACCAGATGCTAACAACAACAATACACGTAACGTAAAAAAAATCCTCAGGCCAGCAGGCCACTTAGCAGGCCTGAAACGAAAGTTGTACTCACCAAACACTTTAATGAAGGTCGCCTTGCAAACGGGAACCTTCTCTGGGTGACTGTTGCACAAGAGATTGTACTTGACAGATACGTTCCGGTCTTTTTGTTGTTTACGTCCTGAACTTTCGGACGCTTCCTTTTCACTTGCGTGATGTCCAGGAGATGAAGTATAGCCCGGTCCTGGTCAACCTTCTTTGGTTTTTCATACAAATGGTTGAAGTTCATCATCAGGTCGTCCGGTGACAGCTTCTCGGCCTGACAGAAACCTTTCGCAGCAGCTTTGTGTTGAGATCCCACAGTCGGTATTAAGGCGCCACCCGAGTGACGAACCTTCTTTTGTTGTTGTTTTTTGTGGTTTTCTTTGTCCAGTCGACGTTTTCTACTCCCAGGTGTAGGTCTCACAGGCTCATCCAGGCCATCAAAGGTGTTTCAACAGTTTAAAGACATATTTCGAAGACTGAATGAACATAAACAAACCTCGACTCAGAGCTCCGCCCTGTTGTATTGCATAGACCGCTCACCGAATTCTGATTGGTAGAGAGGACATATTGCGTTTAGGCTCAAAATAGGTTCGGCGTTTATCGCGGTTTGGAAAGGAACTGCATCTTGCCGTACATTTTAAACAAGGATATATAGCGATTTGGCATGAAACGTTGATAGAGCAGTGAATAGGTTCAGTACACAGCAAAATGGCACGACAAACTCAATTTTTTTCAATTTGGCGTTTATAGCGTTTTGGAAAAGAACTCCTCATATACTCCCCGTTACCCAGCTTGCGCTTGAATAAGCTTCTGGAGAAGTATCTCTTCTGATGCTTGTACTGCTGCTCTGAGGCAGAGAGGTCAGCTTCTCTGTTTTGACACAATTCCGGACCCATTTTTGCCCAGTAGAGAAGCACCTGTTTGTCCATGTTGTTGCCCCAGAGACCTGGGTCAGTGCTGTAGGGGTCGTCTAGTTCTCCTGTATCCTCGTTTTCCCGCTTGTCTTCTCCACTCTGCTCTACGCGCGCCTGGTCCTTTCCTCCATATGAGTGACGTATCGGGCCTCCCTCGTGTATTTGTCCGGATGCCGTTGGCTCCCCTCCACGTAGCAAGTCCTCGTCGTCCTCTCCATCTCCTCCAACAGATAACGTCCCTCCTGTCTGTTTTTCCTGCTACTCCATCGCTATCAGAACCAGACGGCCTACTTGGCTCCGAGGCCCCGCGGCTGGCATCGCCGCTGCCGCTCGGTACAGAACTAATCTGTCCTTCCTTCTCATCCAGGTTTACAGGTTTAAAATAACCTGTAAGCTTCGGCATTTTGTGTAATAGCTGCTTGTCTCGAAGCTCCTTTTCCCTCAACAATTTCCTTTTCCGAGCGCCACTCTCAAACTTTTTCTTCTCCGACATTTTCTCTTAAACAACCTTCATCTGTCACTCAATCACTCGTAATTTGAATAAGTCACATGTGAAACATATTCTCATTCTGATTGGCTGTTAAGTGGTGCCCACTGACTGTTTCGGAGTCATCATTTTTGATGCTGTTGTTATGCCTGCTGTGACGTAAAGTTACTCCTCTCTCCGCTTGTAATTATGCCGAAGCTTCAAAGTTGTATTTATCATCTGAATTTGCCGAAACAAGTTTAATATTCTGAAAGCCAAGACTTTGTTTATTTGAAATCAGATGAAAACAAACTGTAACGGACCCTGCCGTGTCATCTATGATTACTATATGCCTTACATTCATAATTTCAGCGGAGGGAGGGGAAGCGGCGCTGTGGAAGAGCAGAGTGGCAAGGAAGAGCTGTCTTCTTCCCTTTACAAGCTTCAAAAATTTATTTATTGTGTGATTTTGGAAATAAAAGTTTCATATTCTGAAAGCCAAGACTTTGTTTATTTAAAATAAAAAATAAACACCCGAAATAAAAAATAAAACAATTTTAATTTTTTTTTTTTCTTTTTCTTTTGGCTCATGGTAGGCCCCCGATCTCCGTAGGCCCCTGCATTAAAGCGGCCCTCGCAGGGGTAGCTGTTCCAGTAGTGAGCCCCAAACTTTCATTTCCCTGGCCACATCCAGCAGCTCTGACTGGGGGATCCCAAGGCGCTCCCAGGCCAGCGAAGAGATATAATCCCTCCACCTGGTCCTAGGTCTACCCCTTGGTCTCTTCCCAGCTGGACGTGCCTGGGACACCTCCCTAGTTCTCGTTCTTTCGGTCATGACCTATCCTTCATGACCATAGGTGAGGGTAGGAACGAAAATGGCCCGGTAGACAGAAAGCTTTGCCTTCTGGCTCAGCTCTCTTTTCGTCACAACGGTGCGGTAAAGCGAGATACTTGAACTCCTTCACTTGGGGGTAAGGACTTATTCCCTACTTGGAGTGGACAGTCCATCGGTTTCCTGCTGAGAACCATGGCCTCACATTAGGAGGTGCTGATCCTCATCCCAGCCGCTTCACATTCGGTTGCGAACCGATCCAGTGAGTGCTGAAGGTCGCAGACCGATGAAGACATTAGAACCACATCATCTGCAAAACGCAGTGGTGCAATCCTTAGTCCACCGAACTGCAGATTCCCTCCCCCACGATTACGCCGCGAAATCCGATTAGACAAGTGACAGCTCTCGCTTTGGGAGTACAGAGATTGGATTGCCCTGAGTAGAGACCCAGGGCCGCCTTAATGCACGGGCTGACCTGGGCTGAAGCCCAGGGGCCGACGGAGATCGGGGGCCTATCATGAGCCAATAAAAAAAAAAAAAAAAAAAAAAGTTTTTTATTTCGGATGTTTTTTTAAAAATGTTAAATAAACAAAGTCTTGGCTTTCAGAATATGAAACTTTTATTTCCAAAATCACACGATAAATACATTTTTGAAGCTAGTAAAGGCAAGAAGACAGCTCTCCCTCGCCACTCTGCTGTTCCCCTCCCTCAGCTGAAATTATTAATGTAAGCATATAGTAATCATAGATAACACGGCCGGGTCCGTTACAGTTTGTTTTCATCTGATTTCAAATAAACAAAATGTCTTGGCTTTCAGAATATTAAACTTGTTTCGGGAAAATTCAGATGATAAATACAACTTTGAAGCTTGTAACGGCATAATTACAAGCGAATAACGGAGTAACTTGACGTCACAGCAGGCACAACAACAGCCGGTGTTTCTCGTGAGTGTTTTCCCCGGGAAACAAACACAATACACACAAATGCAAAAATACACAAACACGTATACACACACACTCGTGAGCTTCCCCCAGACCAGTAATTCAAACGAACATATCTTCCCTCCATAGTATTTTGATCATTTGCTCCGCTAATCAATCAGATCGATTGTTTCCATTTTTCTCAAAAATGATGACTCCGAAACAGTCAGTGTTCAGAATGAGAATATGTTTCACATGTGACTTATTCAAATTGCGAGCGATTGAGTGACAGATGCAGACCTCCACTCTCAGGACACCTCCACTCTCAGGACAGGAAGTGCACGCTAAGAATTCCAAAATAAAATCACCACTATCAGTACAGTGCCACTTTCCAAACAGGAAATGCACGCAAATACAAAATAAAATCGTAGAAGTACAATAGTGGAAGGTTCGAGAAACAACCGTGTTTGCCGGGTGCACCGCAGCGGAGGTGGGGAGGTTCCAGCTGGGAACCTCCATCCTGCTGCGGGACCATGTGCGGGACCCGTGGGACCCCTGGACGGTGCGTCTTGGTCACGCTTCATATCGGCCGGCCCGGGAAGGAAGAGACACGCAGAGTGGGGGAAGTCCCCCACCCCAACGCAGCACACCCTCACGGCCATCAGAGCCGAACCCGCAGTTCGGAGGAACCGACCGCCAGAGCACCGGCACTAGGCCGGGCCGGCGTGGAGGCCCTCCGACAGTGGGTCGCTTTTGCCATTCGATCAGTGAGAGGAGAGGAGAAAAATGCATAAAAATTGTCAAAATCCGTTAATATATGGATGAGTGGGGGGGGTAAATAAATAATAAAGCCGGGGAAAAAGTGAAAAAATAGGCACTCGTGAGGCGGGCAGAGTCCCCTGTCAACTCCCGTTACATTTCTCCATGGTGTCATTTGAGCGAAAAACTTTTACGAGAACCAGGCTGAGGGGGTCAAAAGGGCTTGACCAAGGCCGACCCAAAGTGCACGGTGGGCGGACTCATCACCTCCGTGATGAGTCTCCATTGTGATTTGAAAACTTCCATCAAACGAGTCCTTCGGTGGGCGGGAAAAAAAACGCGTCAGAATCGTCACTTCCTGTACTGACAGTGGAGGTGTCCTGAGAGTGGAGGTCTGCACCGGAACTGTCCTGAGAGTGGAGGTCTGCAGGCAAGCTCCCATGTCAGAGTTCCTTACAGAGCCCCTCCTCCAACACACACGAACACGCACATGACCAATGAGGGCACGAGATAAGCTTGTGCACAGATGGAAGGCTGACAGGCAGGTAGGCCATCCAGTTATTTTAGCCGGGCCGGCTAAAATGATTGGTCGTGCTTTTTACAGCGCCACGGCTTCCACAGATGACATTTTTGTATGTATTTATTGTCAAAGCATTTAATATATTCATTGCTATCGGGATGTTAAGAGCATTCCATGGAATATAACAAAACGTGAATTATCTACCATACCTTTAAATATCAGCTAAAAGAGCAGTGAAATTAAAGACCTCTGAATTTTCTGTAAAGATATTAACAGTACTTAATGTCAGCTTAGTAAACAAAAAACATTAGCTAACCGACTAATTTCCACCACTCATGGACCACACCCACCTTTTCTTGTGAAAAGCTGGGTGACATACTGTCGCCCTTTAGTCCCTCTCTCTTTTCTTTCTCTCCTTTCTCTCCTTTTCTTAGAGCCTGACTTTGTTGGTCGTTGAAACATGGTACAACACAGTATGTAGGCTAAGTACTAGCATCCCTCCTCACATGCTTTCACTCTCTGCAAGTGCAGGTGCTGCACTGCTTTGGAGGCAGGACCAAACCATTACATGTAAATAGAAGGGGGTGTACAGAGGCTTTGGGTAATTAACTTTTGGAAGAAAATAAGTTAAATGAATCGTAAGTTTAGTGAGTAATTTATCAATATAACATTCTATTAATGTTAATTATTGAGGATTGATGAAAGGTTACTCACATTTTTTTTCTTAATGTTCTGAACATTTTGGGGCCCCTGTCAGTCACGGGCCCTTAGAATCATCCTAACTTTTCACCCCTGACTGTAGTACACACTACAGGGAAGGGAACCCCCCCAAAAGCATAATAGGGCCTCTTTAAACCGCTTCCATCACTGCTTCACCTGCTAGATATACAAACTATTGCTGCTGGTTTCCATATAATTTACCAAAGGGTCGTTACGAGGTGGACTTGCATTCACTACGTCATTATGAGGGATTTATTTTTGTGAAAAGAAACTAGCAGTTGGTCCGTTGCATGTGACGTTTAGATACAACTGGGACCCCAAAGCAGAGACTGACAAAAATAAAGTTTCAAAGAGTTTAATAATAAAGGTAGTCCAAGGCAGGTACCGACGACAGGGAGCTTGGCGGGCCGTAGTAATCCAAAAACAAAGCTGCAAGGTGAACCACAGACTCCAGGCTGCAGAAAGGCACTCCGGACCACGGGACAGCATGAAATACTCTGGCAGAGAAGTGAGGTGAGGGCCAGGCTCTTAAAGAGCAGGTTAATCAAGTGAGTGGGGACAGGTGTGCCTCATCTGCAGCCAGGAGTAAACCAGCCACGCCCCCCGTCACACACCAGCCCTGCAGAGACGGAAAAACAGAGTAGTGAGAGGTAAAAGGAGCACACAACAGGTAAAACACAACAACTACAAAAAACCCAATGCAAAACATAACAGTACCCCCCCTTCAACGGACGCCTCCTGGCGGCCTACCAGGTCTATCCGGGTAACGGACATAAAAGTCTCTCAAAAGTTTAGGGTCCAAAATGAGCGAGCGAGAAACCCATTGTCGCTCCTCTGGCCCATACCCCTCCCAATCCACTAAATACTGATATCCACGGCCCCACCTTCGAACCTTCAGCAACCTCCGTACAGTGAAGGCCGGGTGGTTGTCGATGAGCCGGGGGGGTGGAGGGGGTTCGGTCGGAGGGCAAAGAGGGCTGCAGGAAACTCTCTTAAGGAGTGACACATGAAAAGTGGGGTGCACCTTCAAGGCAAGAGGCAACTTAAGCCTAACCACACTAGGATTGATGACCCGTTCAATCTCATAAGGTCCAATGTACCTGGGAGTGAGTTTCCGAGAATCAGTTTGAAGAGGGAGGTCACGGGAGGAAAGCCAAACCTTCTGGCCCGGTTGGTAATCCGGAGCTGGTCGTCGATGACGATCCGCCATCCTCTGGTTCCGGGCGGAGGTGTGGGTAAGAGCTGCCCGGGCTTCACGCCAGACTCTGCGGGCTCGCCGAAGATGCCCCTGTACCGAGGGAACCGCCACCTCTCTCTCTTGAGCCGGGAAAAGGGGAGGTTGGAAGCCATAAAGGGTGACCTACCTGTGGCAGAGCACACCAGGGAGTTGTGGGCGTACTCAACCCATGGCAGATGAAGAGACCATGAAGCTGGGTTTCGAGAGGCAACACAACGAAGAGTCGTTCCCAGGTCCTGATTTGCCCGCTCCGTCTGGCCATTGGTCTGGGGATGGTACCCAGAGGACAAACTGGCCGACGCCCCCAATGCCCGGCAAAAGGCCCTCCAAACTTGGGAGGAAAACTGCGGACCCCTGTCCGAAACAATATCCTGTGGGATACCATGCAGCCTAAAAACATGCTGGGTGAGAAGAGTGGCAGTCTCGAGGGCAGAAGGTAGTTTAGGCAGAGGGACAAAGTGCACAGCCTTAGAGAAACTGTCAATTATTGGTCAGAATAGTGTCGTTCCCGTCTGATGGTGGGAGACCAGTCACAAAATCCACCGCAATGTGGGACCAGGGCCGGTGGGGAATGGGAAGGGGGCGAAGAAAGCCAGCGGGGGCCTGATGTGAGGCCTTGCTGCGGGCACAGACGGAACAAGCTGAGACATACTCCTTAGTGTCTGCGGACATAGTGGGCCACCAGAAGCGTTGTCGAATTAGGGCCAGGGTCCGATAAAAACCTGCATGGCAGGCAACTTTGGACGCGTGTCCCCACTGGAGCACTGGAGATCTAGCATCGGGGGAAACGAACAGCCGGTCTGGAGGACAATCCTGAGCCGCTGGATGGTCCTCCTGGGCCTCCTGGACCACCCTTTCAATCTCCCATCTAGCTGCTCCCACGACACAGGAAGATGGCAGAATGATTGCATCTCTTGAATCCTCCACTGGGGAAGCAAACTGCCGGGACAAGGCGTCGGCCTTCACATTCCTGGAGCCAGGCCGGTAGGTCAAGGTGAAGTTGAACCGTCCCAGGAAGAGAGCCCACCGAGCCTGGCGCGAGTTGAGCCTGCGTGCAGAGCGAAGGTAAGACAAATTCTTATGGTCCGTCCATACTATAAACGGATGGTTGGCTCCCTCCAGCCAGTGCCTCCATTCTTGAAGGGCCAGAACCACTGCCAGCAACTCCCGATTACCAACGTCGTAATTCCTCTCAGCAGGGGTCAGCCGGCGAGAGAAGAACGCACAAGGGAGGAGCTTCTGGTCTGAGGGGGAACGCTGGGATAATACTGCCCCCACTCCAGAATCAGAGGCATCCACCTCCACCACAAACTGGACCCCTGGATCAGAATGAGAGAGCACAGGAGCAGTGGAAAACAAACATTTCAGTCTTACAAAGGCTGCCTCAGCTGCAGGAGACCACTCAAAAGGCAACTTGACAGAGGTGAGTCTAGTCAGAGGCACTGCTACCCTACTATAGTCCCGAATAAACCTCCTATAAAAGTTAGCAAAGCCCAGAAACCTTTGCAACTGCTTCCTGTTAGAAGGAGTGGGCCACTCGGTCACTGCTTGGACCTTGGCGGGGTCAGTCCTTAATTGTCCCTTGTCGACGATAAAACCCAGGAAACTCACAGAAGAGGCATGAAACTCGCACTTCTCAGCCTTAACGTACAGTCTGTTCTCAAGAAGTCTCTGCAGTACCAGCCTAACATGCTGGACATGCTCCTGAAGAGTGCGAGAGAAGATTAGGATGTCATCAAGGTACACAAAAACAAACCTGTTTAACATGTCACGCAAGACATCATTAATCATAGCTTGAAAAACCCCAGGTGCGTTCGTTAACCCAAAAGGCATTACTAAATACTCAAAATGTCCCCTGGGAGTATTGAATGCAGTCTTCCACTCATCCCCCTCCCTTATTCTCACCAGGTGGTACGCATTGCGAAGATCCAACTTAGTGAAGATGGTGGCTTCATGAAGGGGAACAAAGGCTGAGTCTATGAGTGGAAGGGGGTACTTGTTCTTGACTGTGATCTCATTAAGCCCTCTGTAGTCTATGCACGGGCGTAGGGTCTTATCCTTCTTGTCCACAAAAAAGAAACCTGCGCCCATAGGCGATGAGGAGGGGCGAATAAGCCCAGCAGCGAGTGAGTCAGAGATGTAACTCTCCATGGCCTCCTTCTCTGGCCTGGAGATATTGTACAGTTTACTAGACGGAAAGGGGGTGCCAGGGAGCAAATCTATGGCACAATCGTAAGGCCGGTGAGGCAGCAAGGATAGAGCATGATCCTTGCTGAAAACCTCCTTGACGCTGTGATATTCAGGGGGTACAGAGGTGAGATCAATGGGTTTGGAGGGATCTGGTGCTCTAGTAACTGTGGGGGGTACAGCAGAGTGTAAGCAATGTGAGTGACAGAATAGACTCCAGTTAATGATAGACGAGTTGGCCCAATCTATGTGGGGGTTATGGAGCTTCAACCACGGAAACCCTAAAACGAGTGGCGACATGGGTGAGGGGATAAGGTACAGGGAGATTATCTCGTGATGGTTACCAGAGATCTTGAGGGAAACTGGAGCAGTACGGTGAGTGACTTGGGCTAGTAGTCTCCCATCTAAGGCAAACGCATCCTTAGGTTCTGGAAGAGGCTCAAAAGGGAGTTTAGACTGCATCACAAAGTCAGAGTCAATGAAATTGTCATCCGCACCAGAATCAATCAAGACTTGCAGCGGAACAGAGTTCTGAGACCAGGAAATAGTACCTTTGACTGGGATGCGGTTGGAGGAGGCTGAGTTGATAGAAGTGTGGCTCATCAGTGCTCCCCCTGTCGCTGATGAGCCAGGTCTTTTGGCAGAGAGGGACAACCGGCGCTGACGTGACCAGCCTGGCCACAGTAGAAGCATAGTCGCTGACGAAGACGGCGTTGACGTTCTGATGGAGTAAGCGTCATCCTTCCCAGCGGCATGGGCTCCTCCATAAAGAAGGGAGAGACCTGGGTAGCTGGAGAAGGTCTGGGAGGCCCGGAGTCAGGAGGATGGCGAGAAGGTCCAGAGAATGCCGGCCGACTAGGAAACTTGGACGGAGGGGGAAAGGAGGTGGAGCTATGTTTTCCTGATCTCTCCCTACGCATCTCGCGGAGGCGGTTATCTAGTCGTATCGCTAGAGAAATCAACTCTTCTAAGGAGGAGGTTTCATCCCTAGCAGCTAGTTCATCCTTTAACTCATCATTAAGCCCCTTATAAAAAATTCCCAGCAAAGCCATGTCTCCCCAACCGCTCTCAGCTGCAAGAATGCGGAAGTCAATAGCAAAATCCGCAACAGAGCCTGAACCCTGGTGGAGTGAAAGGAGTCTTTTACCAGCCTCCTTCCCCCTCACTGGATGATCAAACACTCTACGCATCTCTGCAGTAAAAGACGACAGAGACTGACTAATAGGTGAGTTGCTGTTAGATATGGCAAGGGCCCATGCTGCTGCTTTCTCACTCAGTAGGCTCATGATGAAAGCAACCCTAGATCTATCAGTGGAATAAGTGAAAGGCTGTTGCTCAAACACAAGACTACACTGGTGTAAGAACTGACTACAAGACCCTAAATCTCCTGAATACCTGACGGGTGTGGGGATAAAGGGCTCACGAGGATTGCCGGGCTGTCGTTCCGGATCAGCTTGAGGTGGAGGAGCAGGGTCTGTAGCTTGAGCATCGGCAGTCAACAGGAGTGTGGAGAGATGTGCTGCGACCTCTTCCATACGGCCTCCGATGTTGGTCACACCGGCGGTTAAATCCCGAATCGCGTCCATAACTTTCTGCAGAGCTCTGTCATGTTGCCCTATCACTGCCCCTTGAGCAGCAAGCGCTTCCCTGAGTCTCTCGTTCTCTGCGGGGTCCATATTGGCCAGAGTATTCTGTGACGTTTAGATACAACTGGGACCCCAAAGCAGAGACTGACAAAAATAAAGTTTCAAAGAGTTTAATAATAAAGGTAGTCCAAGGCAGGTACCGACGACAGGGAGCTTGGCGGGCCGTAGTAATCCAAAAACAAAGGTGAACAACAGACTCCAGGCTGCAGAAAGGCACTCCGGACCGCGGGACAGCATGAAATACTCTGGCAGAGAAGTGAGGTGAGGGCCAGGCTCTTAAAGAGCAGGTTAATCAAGTGAGTGGGGACAGGTGTGCCTCATCTGCAGCCAGGAGTAAACCAGCCACGCCCCCCGTCACACACCAGCCCTGCAGAGACGGAAAAACAGAGTAGTGAGAGGTAAAAGGAGCACACAACAGGTCAAACACAACAACTACAAAAAATCCAATGCAAAACATAACATTGCAGACATTCTAAAGGTCCAAACAATGAGGGAGCACCCCTGTAGATGACATAAAGATCATCCTTTTGTTGCTAATACAGGGTTAATGACAGCTCCATCAAAGTAAAAAGCAAGAGACCCACTGTTCACATAAACTGAGGGAGTAGCTCATCATAAAATCTATATTTCAAACCCTCATCTCAAATGTAGATACACATACATCCAATTTCAGATCAGTAGGCCAGTGCAAATGAGTCCCAACCATGCATGACCCTTTGATTGTGATGAAATGTCCCATCCTAATCTCTACATGAGATAATGTGCTACTTATTCAGCAGGAAAACAACTCCCTGTATCTCATACAAGTGAGTCACAAAATATTCCATTCAACTTTTACTATATGAAATACAGCAAGAGATTTGAATGACGTTATTTATTTGTTATCTCCTTTATTATGTTATGTTTCAGCAAATACATTTGCTAATCATGGACCACATGCGCGTTACCCTTCATCCATGGGAACTGACTTTTCTCGCTGAGTCATGTTATGTTTATAGTCTTGCAGTTGTTCTAGATAGCAGAAGGACATTTAGATGTGCATGTTGTTCTCGGGAAGATGTGTGTCAAACTATTTTTTATGTTACTGTGTGGTCTGATGTATCTATAAGACAGTGATGAAGATGAGTGAGGGAGGAATATAAAAAGAAGGGAAGCTCAGTCATTGACTTTACACTGGTATCTTCTCACAGGCTTTCCAGAATAACTTCCAACCATGCTGTGTGTAAATGTCCGCTGGGTTGCTGTGCTGCTCTGTGCTTGGACTGCGATGTTTGGATCGATGGGACATCCTCTGGACAACAAGACGAACATGACAACAGTCACTCCTCAGATGGAAGAGGAATCAAGAGAAGAGATGATGCCGACTCCTGCTAACATCACAGACACAAATGCAACATATGTTTTCAAGGTGAGGGAATTCATTTCATTTCATTTCAAACCTTTATTTAACGAGATTGGTCCCATTGAGATCATAGATCTCTTTTTCAAGGGAGACCTGCAGCATATAGGTTCCACATGAAACATAAAACAATAAAGGACATTATATTTACAGGATACATTTACATAGTTATAGACATTTACAAGTGCCCATAGTATCAACAAGCATTTCATTTAGCCTAGCTTTAAAAACATGCAGAGGAATGAGATTGCTCAGATTCAATTCTTGCTGAAGATTGTTCCAAGCAAGTGGAGCTGCACACATAAAAGCTGTCTTACCTAAGACAGTCCTTGCTCTTGGCACACCTAACATTACTACATCATGCGATCACAGACAATAGCTGCTTGCAACTCTCTGTGTTATCAGAGAGCAGATATAATACGGTAGTTTACCCAACATAGCTTTATAAATAAACGTGTACCAATGACTGAGCCTCTTTACAGTAAGTGATGGAAAACCTGCCTTGGTCAGGGTACAGTGATGTGTAAGTGATTTACAATTTGTGACAAATCTCAGTGCGCTGTGATAGGCGGCATCTAACTTGTTCAGGCAATAGGCAGGTGCATTCATATACAACAAATCACCATAGTCCAGCACAGGTAAAAAGGTCACAGAGCCTTTTCCTGGCCTCAAGCGAGAAACAGGACTTGTTTCTGTAAAAGAAACCTAGTCTAAGCCTCAGCTTTTTAAGCAGGTTATTGACATGAAGTTTAAAAGTAAGACAATCGTCAAGCCAGATATCTAAGTATGTATAACAGGCAACCACTTCTAGTCCTTGCATAGTAACAATATCTAAAACAGGCTCTGGTGTCTTTTTAGCTTTTGAAAATAGCATTACCTTGGTTTTATCAACATTTAAAAGAAGCTTAAGCTCAGCGAGCTGAGTCTGAATAATGTTAAAAACAGCCTGTAATTTAACACCAGCCTCCTGAATGGAGGGACCTGCACAGTACATCACGGTATCGTCCGCATAGAAATGTAAAGTAGCTTCATCCACATTTTCACCTAAACTGTTATGATATATATGGAGAATAAAAGTGGACCTAAAACAGAACCTTGAGGAACACCATTAGCAATGTTTAACCACTCAGAAGACAGCCCATCAAATTGAACACATTGGGACCTTTCAGAGAGGTAGTTCACAAACCACCCTACTGCATGGCTGGATATGCCAATACTGAGTAGCCTCAAGATGCGATGATTGACGGTATCAAACGCTTTGGAAAGGTCAATAAATAGAGCTGCACAACTCTGCTTATTATCTAACATACTCGTAATGTCATTCACCACTTTCATTGTAGGCAGTGATGGTGCTATGTTGCTTTCTGAAGCCTGACTGATGTTTAGACAGGATATTATATCCTGAAGGAAATGTGTCTGTTCAGGATATAAATCCAGTGAATGCAGTTTTCTTAGTCCTGAAGATGTGTGTTTATCATGTTTGATCCCAGCTTGTAGATTTCTATGAGTCCGGATGCTGTAAGGAAACTATTTTTTGGAATAATTGTGATTTCCAAGGCCACAAGTTGACTTTGAGGTGATAGAGTAAAAACAAAATGAAATGTAACAGAACATTTATCAGAATAAATTGAAACTCAAAGGGTTAAACAAGATATTAATGAAATTGATTAACTACTGTATCTGTATGTGTTGTGTCAATGCTGTTTTTTTAGCACTTCAACACCTGACTTTAAGAGAAAAGAAGATCCAAATATCCTTTAAAGTAAACTCAATGTGGAAAGGTTTAGCATTTTAGTAAACAATTGTTTTCATCCCTTTTAACAGGCCCTTTCATTTCTGTGCACCATATAACACTGTCCTGATTGTGTTGCAGCATTCTGTGCGTCAGTCCCTGTCCTTGTCTGCCGGGGAGCAGGAGTTTCTCCTGAAGAGGAAACAAGTTGCTCTGAAGGCACTCAACAAGCTGGGAATCAATAGTACACTGGTATGACTAAGGGAATGTTACTTTAAAATATATATGTCAGATATATTTACTTTCTTTGAGTAGTTCTACATTGATACTTTGCACGTAGACTTCTAACTATGCATTGCATAAGTAGTATAAATTAGGGCTGTCAAGTTAACGCGTTAATAATGCGTTAAGGCAAAATTAACGCCACTAATTATTTTAACGCATTTTTTGTCCTCGGCCGCCCCGTAGTTTCAGAGCATCGAGTTTAAAATACCATCTACAAGCTGATACAGCCCTGCTCCTGCCGTCCGCTTGCGGCAGACCACACTTCCACGCTCACCGGCAGGCACCGACTGGTCATCGGGAGGACCGGGAGGGCGTGTGTATGTGTGGCGCGAGCGAGAGAGAGACCTTACGTGTATTGTTGTTGTTAGCATCTGGTGCTAGCTAGCTGCGCTAACGGATATAAGGAGCTGTTTCAATGAAAACAGAGGAGCGACATTTCGCCGACAACTGCGCCGAGCACTTGACTTTATGCAGGAAGCCAGACAGTGGGACATTGTACGAAAAGTCAGCACACTCAGCTCGGATAGTGCAACATGATTGCAGCGTCCAAGCAGCTCCCGTTCGAGCATATGCCTTGAGTAGCACATAGCTCCAACGATCACACACACACACACAGTTCGGAGGTTGTTGTGTTTAATATTCATGAGAATATTTGTCATTGTTCAAATGATAATAAACATTTGCATAAAACATATTTGTCCACTCATATGTTGGTAAGAGTATTAAAAACTTGAAAAATATCCCTCTAAGGAACATTTAGAACAGATAAAAAACGTGCCATTAATTTGCGATTAATCACAATTAACTATGGACAATCATGCGATTAATCGCGATTAAATATTTGAATCGACTGACAGCCCTAGTATTTATGCTTTTTAACCAGTTTTCATAATGGCAAGTAAACTCAGATTGAGTAGTGTTTTGTGTAGCATTTTATCATCAACTCATTATGTCCATCGTCATTCTGAAACAATATGAATCTACAGCCTTGCTGGAGAACCAATGAGGCTGTACTTAAGCAATGCTTTGAGCTAAATGCTAAAGTCAGAATGCTAACATGCTGCCAAGGAAAACGTAAACTGTATGGTAAACCATGTTGAACATTTTAGTTTAGTTTACATTTTCTGCTTGGCCCTTAAGATGAAACAAAGCTGAGGCTGTTGTCATTAGTTATTGGTTAACAACCCCAGGAATGGAATGATGGTAATATATGTTAAATCAAGGGATCACCTACGTCTTTCAGATGTATCCTTGAACATCAATGTCCAAATGTAATTGTAAACCATCCAATGTTTAATAAGATATTCCACTGTAGGCCAAGGTGGATACTGTACTGTTACTGATACTACTGGTGAGCTTCAGTCCTTTAGTCTTTACACAATGTTCTATCAATATACTAAAAAATAAGGAAGATAAGGTTCTTCGTAGCACAAACAAAGATTTCTTAGCAGTCACGTATCTGTATTATTCCTATTAGGCCTATATGCTTCCTAGTCAACAGCAGCAGTAGAAATGTTTTAATCATACCAGGATAATTGCTAATGCTAGCAGCACTGTACTGTCAACCCAGTCTCATGGCATTTCGTGTTCACCAACACGATTTTTAATCTATTGATTCGTGTTCACTACCCAGGATTGACTCCAGGTCGCCCTTTTTATTTACTACACGACAAATGTGCCTTTTTATTTCATACAGTTCAATTTGGAATGAGACAGGGAAATAATCTCAATTCAATTCAAAACCTTTATTTATCCAGGTGAAATCCCATTGAGATCATTGATCTCTTTTTCAAGGGAGACCTGCAGCAGTAGGTTCCACATGAAGACATAAAAACATAAACAACAGAACAACAAAAGGATATCATACAGCAAAGATTACAGAGATTACAATTTACATATCTATCATCTGATTGTGTAGCATCCAACCGAGCTTTAAAAACATGTAGTGGTACCAGATTGGTAATTTTCCATTATTTTTGCAGACTGTTCCAAGTTAGTGGAGCTGCACATCTAAAAGCTGTCTTCCCTAAGACAGTCCTAGCACTTGGCACATTTAATAAAACCACAGCATGCGGTCTCAGGCAATAACTACTTTCAATTCGCTGAGAGATCAGGGAGCAGATATAAACTGGTAGTTTATCCAACATGGCTTTGTAAATGAAAATGTACCAGTGACTGAGCCTCCGTACAGTAAGTGATGGCAAAACCGCCTTGGTATACAGTGTACAGTGATGCGTAAGTGCTTTACAATTTGTCACAAATGTCAGTGCACTGTGATACGCAGCATCTAACTTGCTCTGGTAATTGGCAGGTGCATTCATAACAAATCACCATAGTCCAGCACAGGTCAAAAGGTCACAGTGACTAGCCTTTTCCTGGCCTCAAGCGAGAAATAGGACTTATTTCTGTAAAAGACACCTAGCCTAACCCTCAGTTTTTTAAGCAGGTTATTTACATGAAATTTAAAAGTGAGACAATCATCAAGCCAGATACCCAGGTATTTGTAACAGGTAACCACTTCAAGTTGTATTCCTTGCATAGTTACAATATCTAAAGCAGTCTCTGGTGTATTTTTAGCTTTAGAAAAGAGCATTACCTTGGTTGTATCCACATTTAAAAGAAGCTTAAGCTCAGAGAGCTGAGCCTGAATAATGTTAAAAACAGCCTGTAATTTAACAACAGCCTCGTTAATCGAGGGACCTGCACAGTACATAACGGTATTTCCATAGACCCCCATTTTAAAATGCCCAACTTTACAGCAGAAAAAACATGTTTCTACCCATGGATGCAATACATATTATTATCGATATAGTTAGATTCCACCTTCATGATTATGAATCTGTGAGTGAATTGTTTTCTAACACGACCCTTTTATTTATATTAGGTCTTAAAGTGTTTGCATAAATTAGGGCGTGGTCACTTTGATGGACACGTACATGCCTCACTGTCAGCTAACAGCAGCTTGTCCACTCTGCTAGGCTACAACCATAGAGGCTACAACGTTAGTTAGTCATAGTACTGTACTTGACCCTTTAGCCGTGTTCGTGGTGATTGTGGGAATATTGTTACAAATACCAGACAATTAAAATGTCGTGCTGTGCGCTTGAATGTACTAACAGAACTTCCAAGAAGTCTAAAATGATAATATTATACATGTTAACCCCGTTCGCAGGTGTTTGTGTGCTTGGTAGCTTAGCTTGTTACTTATTAGCCAGCTAAGGACGTAACCCTTTATGCATACATATACATTTTAGTTTATGATTCAGCCTTGGGTAAGACTTTTATAGTCTATGGCTATGACGCCCATAATGCTAAACGGGAGCAAATGTTAATAGGGGACCCAATTATCCCAGTGGTGGCCGCCGGAGCTAACGGACCCACAGGGGGCTAGCTCCAGCCAGCGTCCCGGAGCTAGCGTCCCGGAGCTAGCCTCCTGCGGCTCCGTTAGGTCCGGGCGGTGGAGTCCGTCTTTTCTCAACGTGTGAATGACAAGCATTAAGAATAACAAAATATAGCTAATTCTCTTGCAGATTGTCTCATTTGATTATGAATGTAACGTTTATATAGGGGAACTACACTGTTAGCAGTAACTTGGTATGCATGTATTTCATGTTAGCTTAGCTTCTTAGCCTGAGCTAGCTCTGTTTACTTCCAGTTCGAAGGCAGCAGGTCCCGCCTCGGCTCCGCCTCTTTGCCCTTATTTGGAGCAGGCGGGATTAGACTCTGACGTCACAGTCGAGCCGTTAGTGGCCGACTCCGCCTACTAAGGGCTTCACGGCAACACTGCAGAATCCTATAGGTCATTAGCCCGCATGGTTTTTCATACCATTGCTACACTGACAACACCCAATTAATTCTGTCCTTTCCCCGCTCAGAGACCCAGGTCGTCGCACGCATCTCTGCTTGTCTAGCTGACATCTCTCAGTGGATGTCTGCTCATCACCTCAAGCTCAACCTTGACAAGACTGAACTGCTTTTCCTTCCGGGAAAAGATTGTCCCACTCTTGACCTGACGATCAACATCGGCACCTCTGTTGTTTCCCCGACTCAGACTGCAAGGAATCTGGGTGTGACCCTAGATAACAACCTGTCCTTCACTGCAAACATCGCTGCTACAACCCGCTGCTGCAGATACACGCTTTACAACATCAGGAAGATTCGTCCCCAGCTGACCCAGAAAGCGACGCAGGTTCTGGTCCAGGCTCTCGTCATCTCACACCTAGACTACTGCAACTCCCTCCTGGCTGGTCTACCTGCATGTGCCGTCCGACCTCTGCAGCTCATCCAGAATGCAGCGGCTCATCTGGTCTTCAACCTTCCTAAATTCTCCCACACCACTCCGCTCCTCCGCTCCCTCCACTGGCTTCCGGTAACTGCTAGAATCCACTTCAAGACACTAGTACTTGCGTACCATGCTGCGAATGGATCTGGCCCTTCCTACATCCAGGACATGGTTAAACCGTACACCCCAGCACGTGCACTCCGCTCTGCATCAACCAACCGGCTCGCTGCAACCTCGCTGCCAAGGGGACCCAAGTTCCCATCAGCAAAAACACGTGGGTTTGCTATCCTGGCTCCAAAATGGTGGAATGAGCTCCCCATTGACATCAGGACAGCAGATAGCTTACACACCTTCCGGCGCAGATTGAAAACTCATCTCTTTCGACTCCACTTCGAGCAATAGAACTATTAACAAAGCACTTATATACTAATAAAGGACTGGCTTACCTAAAGCCAGTTGAGTAGCACTTGAAATATTTTTGCTTGGGTACTTTTTTAAATATACCTGGGCAGGCTCTGTTTTGCTGAGGTCCTCTGGCACTTGCGGGCCGCCGAGGGGTGGTGGTGTTTGGGGCAACGAAGACGGCTGCGTGGGCGAGGCAGGCAAAGCCGGCGAGTCGGGCGGGAGGACTGACCACGACAGTGGCAGCGGGTAACGTAATGTCCCCATGATCTGAACTGTTATTACCTGTAGTAAATGCAGTGTTAGTGCTGGCTGTAAGGGCTGGTTGTTTTAACCATTTTCTGAGTTCCATCATTGACTGCTGTGTAAGCACCTTGCAGATGACGAACGCGTAGCGGCGGAAGTCACCCGCACCTGACATAATAACGTTACTTGCCGTTTAAATTGACCAAATAAATGCAGCAGACAATGTTATTTAACCACAATTACAATTTTTTTTATTTCAACTATATTCTTCTTATTTTTAGTATAATTACTATTACTATTATTATTCTTGTTATTATATATGAAATATTTTTCACTTTTTTTTTTTCAAATGAGGGTTTTTCAAATGAGGGTGCATAACAACTCAACTGAGGGTGAGTTACCCTTATGCACCCCCGTAGAACCAGGCCTGGGTACACCATTAGTGATGTTTAACCATTCAGAAGACAGCCCATCGAACATAACACATTGGGACCTTTCAGAGAGGTAGTTCACAAACCACCCTACTGCATGGCAGGATAAGCCAATACTGACTAGCCTCTGCTTCAAGATGCGATGATCGACGGTATCAAAAGCTTTGGATAGGTCAACAAATAGAGCTGCACAACTCTGCTTATTATCAAAAATACTCGTAATATCATTTACCACTTTCATTGTGGCAGTGATGGTGCTATGTTGCTTTCTGAAGCCTGACTGATGTTTAGACAGGATGTGATTGTGTCATAAACCTCACGCATGGCGTTTCACTGTCAAGGGGAGCGTGTATGTAATTACATTGCAAATACTGACTTGAGCCCCACCACTGTATGGGTTAGCCCTACCAGAGATTACCCAACACAAATACTCTGGCGCCGCCACTGCCGACCCGTATTGCGCATGCGCAGATCTAAGATCCAGTAGAAATGATAAAAAAGTAAAAGTCTGCTGCTTATTGTTCTACTAGGCCAAAATAGAGTCAAAGAGTATATGAGAGTGAGAGTGTGTTAATTAATATAATGTGGCAGTTTGGAGTAAGTCTGTAGATGTGTGTGTGTGTGTGTGTGTTTCATGTATAGGCCTCTCACAATAATTCATTTTGTTGGATACATTTTCCTGGAAATTATTGCATAAACGATAATATTGTCGGCACTGTTGTATGACCATTTTAGACCACTGACATAATGATAATATATAATAATAATTCAAGTACATCCTTTCAAACTGCTAGTCACATCCTCATGTAAATGGCAATTTATCGAGTTCATTTTTATTTATCGTACGATAAGTCAATTAATTGCTTATCGCGACAGGCACACAATAAAACAGTGGAAACAAACATGTGTTTGACTTTCATTAGTGAATGAAACTTTGTGCCCTTTATAGTCTGTGTCCAATATTGTGTATTTGTATATATTGTATATGTATCCTATATATATGCTAAGGTCCCGCTGCTGACACGATAGCAGTCATTTAGTGCGCATATGTGTAATTAAACCCATTATATCAAAATCTCACTCCAGCCAGGTACCCAAAGTTGGCAACCCTGTAAACAGTGGTTCTCAACCTTTTGTTTTAAAGGTCCCTAAATTCATAAACATTATGTCCCCGGGCCGGAGCCCCATTTTTTAAGAACTTGCTGCTGTGCTGTACTGTACTGTAGGAAAAAAACTGTTTAGGAATATTCTGTGACAAGTAAAAATCCTACAATCAAAATGTTACTTTAGTAAAAGTACAAAAGTAGTAGTCATTGTGCTGACTTCATTATATTTCACATCATTAATCCAAATCTGTAGTAGAAGTACAAAGTAGAAAACAAATGGAAATACTCAAATACAGTAGTAGTGCAGTTGGGTGACACACTTCTGGAAAATATTGTCCTGTCTCTGCTTCTATTGCTGCTAGCAGAACTTTAAAACACTTTTTCCATTTCTGCACTCACCTGTTTCCTCTATTTTGTTTACCTCTCTCTTTCCTTCAAGGATTCAATCCCTCACGTTGCAATCTTGGGGTCCGGCGGGGGTCAGAGGGCCTCTGTGAGTCTGGTGGGGTCCCTCGATCAGCTGGAACAGGAAGGCCTGTTGGACACCGTTATCTACCTGGGAGGAGTTTCTGGAACTGCCTTGTAAACACTTTTATATGCACACTACTGGAGTACTTGACTGGTGCCAAATACAGTATATCAGAGATCACATGGTTAGGAGATCATATCTGCCTTTATTACACTCTTTGATTAACAATATCATTTAACAAACTCATTTGTTGGAATGACACAAAATACAGCCACAGAAAAAAAAAGGAAAAAAAAGTAAATGTTTTGAATTAGTGATTGTTGTCGGGATTTAAAGATTAATACAACAAATCAAATAAAAACATGTTTCAAAACCACACTATAGTTTCAAAGCACCTTAACAACTATTTGACAAATAGATGAATCAAAGTTACAAAAAAAAAAGTTACATTTTCTGGAAGTTGAGGAGTTGAAGTGAAGATGTGACATATTTTTGTCATTGTCAGTTATTTTTTCTGTGAGTGAATCTTTGACTCTTCCTCTCTCAGGGCGATGTGCTCTCTGTACAGCGACCCACAGTGGAGCAGAAACATGGACCGAGCCGTGTCCAGGCTCTCGGCCCCCGGGGTCAAACCACTAGAGGTCGTGTCCTGGCTGGGACAGAAGGCCAAGGTTAAGCGCTTCTCTCTCAGTGACATCTGGGGGGTCCTCATCTCTGCTGCCATCACCAAACAGGTAAAGTAAAATGGTTAATGGAATTTTACTAGCAACATTTAGAATTTGTTCTGCTTTAGTAAGCAAAGGGGACGGTACGGATTAAGACCAAGTAAAGCAATAGACTAACAAATGTAATAAAGAGGCAAGCTTGTTAATTTAAATAACAAATTATACATCCAAGGTAAAAATTATAAGTAGCAGCCTTATAAATGTAAGGGTCATTATCATTCTGCGCTTCTAACTCTGGTTAAAGTTAGAGTGGGTAACATTGGAGAAGCCAACAAGCGTGAACTAGATTATTTCATTATCCATCAATAAAATCCATCCCAAATGCTGCCAGTTCCTCTCCAATGAAAGTAGCTAGCATCATTAGCTCCAAAAGTTGCTAAATCCAGTGAGGAAATCTCTATGTCATCAACACTGAAAATCCCCAAAAATATAATTATTGACTTAACAACGAACATGCCAGGTAGACAGGCAGGTTGGTGGTCCAATCATTTAATGGGAATGAAATTATTCTACGGTCCTGATTTCTTTCTTTAGTGCATTTGATTTACTTGTTTCTAAGAACTGTTACAGGATGTGTATTTTGAAAATTACCTAACTTTTTATTTTTTATTATATTTTGTATTATATCATAACTTAGTACTTTTAATGCATGTGTAACATATGTAACATTAAGTTGTCTGTGGCTCTTTTTTCTGCTGTAACTATGTACATTTCCCCTCTGTGGGACTAATGAAGGTATTCTGATTCTGATTCTAAAACACACTTTGGATGTTGTGCAAGAATATCGTTTGCATAGGTTATTCTTTGTTTACAATCAATAAACAATGGTTTTAACCTTCTTTGCTTGCCCTGATAAAAACAAAAACACCCAAATCAATCAATGCCTGAGGCTGCTTTCAAAATAAAAGCATAAACAATTACTAAAATGACCTTAAATAATGACACTAAATAATGATCAAATTACTGAAAACAGCAAGAAATTACATGTTTTACTATTAATTAATACAAATCAATGAAATGAGTGTTAACCTGCTTTTGCTGTTTTATGATTAAAAGGTGAGATCGGTCTTAAAGTTAGGCAGAAAAAGATAGACTCCTTCTGACTTCCATAATAAACCAAAAATCGAAGCATTAACTTGGATCGTCAAGGTTTCCGTACAGCTGCAAAAGAGACACACTTACCTTGCAATTATTATGATTTTAAAAGATAAAAATCTGAATGTTTTATATTAATGTAAGAAAAGAGACAACATTTAAATGTATAGGTTCATAGTTTCACTGAGCTAATGTTTTGTTTTTTTGGCAGTTGGACCTTCAACATCTCTCTGATGATCGCATGAACACCTTCAACCCCTATCCCATCTACAACGTAGTAAACAAAAAGTGCCTGAAAAACGGCCCTGTAAGAGGTACTGAGCACATAACTGTGCACAACACAAAAGTTCTCAATCTGTGAAAAGTTGCATCAACAGTCATAAAGGTCAGAGTAGTGTATTTTTAAAGTGTCTTTCCGGCTCTGTGTGCCTGTTTTGTCCTCAGGTAAATGGTTTGAGCTGACTCCTCATGAGGCTGGCTTCACAGATCTGGGTCTCTTCATTAACACCTCTCATGTGGGCAGCTCAAACTATGATGAGGGTCCTGAAGGTAAAGAGACGGAGATGGACATGACCCAGATGCAAGGTACGTCCGTCTCTTTTGTCTTCTAAACATTTAGAAATATGTGCAACTGGTCAGCTTTCTGTCCCCAGAGTCAGAACTAAACACGGTAAAGCAGCGTTCAGTTATTATGCTCCATCTGGAACAAACTCCCAGAAACCTGCAGGTCCGCTGCAACTCTGACTACTTTTAAATCCAGACTGAAGACTTTTCTTTTTGTCGCTGCTTTTAATTGAACTATTCATATCTTAGACTGCACTGTAACTTTTATCCATGTATTTTTTCTTTTAATGTTATTTTATTCACTTTTCTTTTTAATGATTTTAAATGCCATTTTCTTAATGTCTTTCATTTTTTGTAAAGCACTTTGAATTGCCTTGTGTTGAAAAGTGCTATATAAATAAACTTGCCTTGCCTTGCCTTGCCTTGCCTTGTACGGAAGCCTTGAAGGTGCAAGGTAGTGCTTTGATTTTTTGTTTATTATGGAAGTCAAAAGCGGTCTATCTTTTTCTATAGTGTCTCTCTTGATCACAAGTTAAGTTTCTTGTCATATTGTGCCAACAAAGTTTAAAAAAAAATTAAAAACAGGTGAAATATCCCGAAAAAGTATTTGTTTTCTTAAAACAATAGCGTATCAAGAATACGTTTTAATGTGCGGAAAACCGGTCCTTAAAGAAAAACGAACATCGACAGGGTGAGCAGAATCCCAAGTCGAAACTTAAATCAACCGCTTATTACACGGCTACGTTCTAAATAATGATTTTTTCAATTTTTTTATTGATTTTAAAATGATCATGCTGCATTAGCATTAGCATCTGCTAAGAATAGTCCGTTCCCCTGTGTACAAACGGCTGTTACTGCAGCGACAGCATAGTCATTTAAAATGACGGCAGCACTGACCGAGATTTTTCGGTAACTGTCCAAGTCTGTTTTCTTTTACATGAACGAGTCTTTAAACACTGCCAGAGCACTGTGTTCCTGTTAAGGCCCAGACACACCAAGCTGACACCAAAGAACTGACACAGACGGACCACAACTGTTGCGTCGCCTCGCGTCTCTGCGTTTTTGGCCATGTTTCGCACTGGAACACACTACAAAGACTTCAGCCGACGGCCAATAAGCACGTACGAACTGCGCATGCGAGAGTGGCAATAACTCTCCTTACCAGCAGGCGGCGGTAGTGTGTATTCGTCATTCAAAAGAGGCAACAACCAGAAGACAGACTGCGTGATAACCGAGAGAAGAAGAACAGACTGCGTGATATAAACAAACAACAAATAGTGTGTGTGTGCCATTTTCACTCTCGTCCATCGAAAACATATTTCGTGCGGTACTGGAGCTATCAGTCATTGGAGTGTTGCTTGTGGAAAACATTCTCAAGCAACCGTTTCGCTTCTCATGCACTGATTCGCTAGCTGAACAGCCAATCAGAGTGATTTCTTTGTCCGACGGCCTGTGGCCGACAGCAACATTCAACATGTTGAATCGGCCGTGCATCGGCCATGAAAGGCCAAATAAGGCGTGTCACGGCCGACGGTGCGGGACACACCAAATTGAGTTTGGGCCTGGTGTGTCAGGGCCTTCAGTGTTGACTGTTCTCATTGGTTTACTTCCTGTTTTCCTTCTTCTGCTGTTCCCTTTAGTGTTTACTTCCTGTCTGTTTTCTTCGGCTTCCTTTTCTTCACTGGGGACAGTCAAGCCATCTTGAATCCAAAGTGTTCTTGCTTTCCAGAAATATTTCCACTGTGTTTGCTGACGGGGGCAAACAAATGTTTATTTTTGGCCCCGTTGACGTTCAATTGACCGGACTTCATTCTGCGGATTGATATGACCGCACATAGTCCCTTGATCAGTGTGTCCTGCAGCGGTCCGCAAAAAGAGCAGACCACAGAATGACTACGGAATTTATCATTCAGCATCAAGTCAGCCGTAAAAAATATAGAAGAAGAAGAAGAAGAAGAAGAAGAAGAAGAAGAAGAAGAAGAAGAAGAAGAAGAAGAAGAAGAAGAAGAAGAAGAAGAAGAAGAAGAAGAAGAAGAAGAAGAAGAAGAAGAAGAAGAAGCTTTAAACATGCAAATGCAAACACAGCAATACACACTACACAGAATACACATGCATCTGGAGAGGGCCAGAGCGAAGAGGCTGCCAGTCTAGCCGGCGCCGAGGAGCAGTTGGGGGTTCGGTGCCTTGCTCTAGGGCACCTCGGCATGGCCCAGGAGGTGAACTGGCACCTATCTAGCTATCAGTCCACTCCGTAGTTTTTTTGGTCGATCGGGACACGAACCGGCGACCCTTCGGTTCCATGGGCAAGTCCCTACAGATTGAGCCACTGCTTTAACATAATCTCAACTTTTTTAATTTAATACGTTTTCAAATGCCTGCTCTACCAATCTCGGGTTTGGCAATTTGAAGGAAATGCACTTTTACCCGACAAAGCACAGTAATGATAATGCTGTTGTGGAGTGAACGATGCAGTGTTTCTGGACTTTGACTTAATCTAGGGAATACGTTTAAGATTTATCAAACTCTGCAAGATGTTTTATAATTATTGCAGGCCTCCAACATTATGAAAATACGATCAAAATATAATAACCCTACAGTTAAATCTGATCACTTGTGATTTATTCTTCCTACAGCATATCAAAGTCAGTATCAGGCGATTAGATTAGTTTAGCATTAACAGGGGTAACCTGGCTCCTTCACAAGATGAAAAAAATCCCTTACCAGCACAAAGTCACACATATACAGTGGGGCAAAAAAGTATTTAGTCAGCCACCAATTGAGGAAGTTCTCCCACTTAAAAAGATGAGAGAGGCCTGTAATTTTCATCCTAGGTACACTTCAACTATGAGAGACAGAATGGGGGGAAAGAATCCAGTAAATCACATTGAAGGATTTTTAATGAATTAATTGGTAAATTCCTCGGTAAAATAAGTATTTGGTCACCTACAAACAAACAAGATTTCTGGCTCTCACAGACCTGTAACTTCTTCTTTCAGAGCCTCCTCTGTCCTTCACTTGTTAACTGTATTAATGGCACCTGTTTGAACTCGTTATCAGTACAAAAGACACCTGTCCACAACGTCAAACAGTCACACTCCAAACTCCACTATGGCCAAGACCAAAGAGCTGTCAAAGGACACCAGAAACTAAATTGTAGACCTGCACCAGGCTGGGAAGACTTGCATCTGCAATAGGCAAGGCAAGGCAAGGCAAGGCAAGGCAAGGCAAGGCAAGGCAAGGCAAGGCAAGGCAAGGCAAGGCAAGGCAAGGCAAGGCAAGGCAAGGCAAGGCAAGGCAAGGCAAGGCAAGGCAAGGCAAGGCAAGGCAAGGCAAGGCAAGGCAAGGCAAGGCAAGGCAAGGCAAGGCAAGGCAAGGCAAGGCAAGGCAAGGCAAGGCAAGGCAAGGCAAGGCAAGGCAAGGCAAGGCAAGTTTATTTATAGAGCACTTTTCAATACAAGGCAATTCAAAGTGCTTTACAACAAATGAAAGACATTAAGAAAATGGCATTTAAAATCATTCATTAAAAAGAAAAGCTAATAAAATAAACATTAAAAGAAGAAATACATGGATAAACACTAAAAGAAAAAATACATGGATAAAAGTCACAGTGCAGTCTAAGATATGAATAGTTCAATTAAAAGCAGCGACAAAAAGAAAAGTTTTAGTCTGGATTTAAAAGTAGTCAGAGTTGCAGCGGACCTGCAGGTTTCTGGGAGTTTGTTCCAGATATTTGGAGCATAATAACTGAACGCTGCTTCTCCATGTTTAGTTCTGACTCTGGGGACAGAAAGCTGACCAGTCCCTGAAGACCTGAGAGATCTGGATGGTTCATAATTTAGCAGTAGATCAGAAATGTATTTTGGGCCTAAACCATTCAAAGCTTTATAAACCAGCAGCAGTATTTTGAAATCTATTCTTTGACACACAGGAAGCCAGTGTAAAGACTTCAGAACAGGAGTGATGTGATCCACTTTCTTAGTGTTAGTGAGGACTCGAGCAGCGGCGTTCTGAATCAGCTGCAGCTTCCGAATAGACATTTTAGTGAGACCTGTGAAGACACCATTGCAGTAGTCGAGTCTACTGAAGATAAAAGCATGGACAAGTTTTTCCAAATCCTGCTGCGACATTAGTCTTTTAATCCTAGATATGTTCTTTAGGTGATAGTAGGCTGATTTAGTAACTGTTTTAATGTGGCTGTTGAAACTCAGGTCAGAGTCCATGACTACACCTAGATTTCTGGCTTTATCTGTTGTTTTGAACATTGCAGACTGAAGCTCAGCGCTAACTTTTATACGTTCTGCCTTGGCTCCAAAAACCATTACCTCAGTTTTATCTTTGTTTAATTGGAGAAAGTTCTGACACATCCAGTCATTGATTTGTTCAATGCACTTATTCAGTGTTTGAATTGGAGCATAGTCTCCTGTTGAAACTGTTACGTAAATTTGTGTGTCATCTGCATAGCTATGGTAACTTATTTTGTTGTTTTTCATTATCTGAGCCAGTGGTAGCATGTAGATGTTAAAGAGAAGCGGCCCCAGGATGGAGCCTTGAGGAACCCCACATGTCATATTTGTCAACTCAGATGTGTATTTACCAATAGAAACAAAGTTGTTTCTGTCCTTTAAGTAGGATTCAAACCAATTTAGGACGGTTTCCGAAAGTCCCACCCAGTTTTCCAGTCGGTCTAGTAATATGCTGTGGTCAACAGTGTCAAATGCAGCACTGAGATCTAATAATACTAACACTGAAGTTCTGCCACTGTCTGTGTTTAAGTGGATGTCATTAAAGACCTTTACAAGAGCAGTCTCAGTACTGTGGTTTGGACGAAAGCCTGACTGGAACACATCGAAACAGTCATTTAAATGCAAAAAATTACTCAGCTGTTGAAAAACAACTTTTTCAATGATTTTACCTAGAAATGGCAGGTTTGATATGGGCCTGTAATTGTTCATTACTGAAGCATCTAGATTATTCTTTTTTAAGAGCGGTTTAATGACTGCAGTTTTCAGGGCCTGTGGAAAAATACCTGAGTGAAGAGATTTGTTTACTATATGAAGTAGATCTGAGGCCATGCAAGGCAAAACATCTTTAAAAAATCCCGTTGGAATAATATCAAGGCAGCAGGAGGAGGATTTCAGAAGTTGAATAATGTCCTCTAGGTTTTTATCATTAATCTGATGGAATTGTGTCATGGTGTTTGAATTGATGTTAAGTGGACACAGAGACAACACATTTGCTGTTCCTGATGCAGAGGCACTGACTGCTTGTCTTATTTTCTGAATTTTGTCAGTGAAAAAGGAGGCAAAATTATTGCACGCCCTGGTGGATAGAAATTCAGAGGCTACTGACACTGGGGGGTTAGTTAGTCTGTCGACGGTAGCAAACAAGGCACGTGCATTGTTTTTGTTTTTGGTAATGATATCAGAGAAGAACGATTGTCGTGCGTTTTTCAATTCCAAATTATAAAGGCCAAGTCTCTCTTTATAGATTTCAAAGTGAACCTGGAGATTTGTTTTTCGCCACCTGCGTTCAGCTTTTCGACACTCTCTTTTTTCTGCTCTCACGGTCATGGCTTTTCTCCATGGAGATATTTTCTTGCCAGTCACTTCTTTTACCTTAGTTGGAGCAATGGCATCTATAATATTTTTAATTTTTGAATTAAAATGATCTACTAGCTCATTTACTGAGATGTTAGCAGGGGCAAGTGTGGAAGAAAAATTCTGAGTAAACATTTCCCTAGTGTTTTCAGTTAAATATCGTTTTGTGGTTACCTCTTTTTGAACATTTTTGTGAACAGAAATAGAGCTCTCAAAGAAAACACAGGAATGATCAGAGAGTGCAACATCAGTCACCACAACCTTAGAGATATTCAGACCCTTTGAGATAATTAAGTCCAGAGTGTGCCCCTTATTGTGCGTGGGCTCCGTCACATGCTGAGTCAGTCCATGGCTATCAAGAACACAAAACAGTTCTTTTGCCCCTCTGTCCTGAGGGTTGTCAACATGGATGTTAAAATCACCAACAATGACTAAACGGTCAAAGTCAATACACACTATAGACAGCAGTTCAGTAAAGTCATCATAAAAGCTTGCACAGTATTTGGGTGGTCTATAGATATTTAGGAACAGAGCTCGAGAGGAGCATTTCAGCTGAAGGGCCACATATTCAAAAGAAACAATGTTCCCATAAGATGTCTTCCTGCATTGAAGGGAATCATTGAACAGAATAGCAACTCCACCCCCTTTCTTATGCATTCTTTCCTGACTCATAAAACCAAAGTTGGGGGGGGTTGATTCGACAAGAACAGCTGCACTATTATTTTGTTCAATCCAAGTTTCTGTTAAAAACATAAAATCGAGATTGTGCTCAGTGATAAAATCATTGATTAAAAATGTTTTTCCCGCCAAAGACCTGACATTTAATAAAGCTAGTTTAAGTTTGTTAAACACACTATCAGTCATGTTTTTTGTAACAAGCTGTCGCTGACATGGAATCACTGCTAAATTAGATGAACTCACACAAACGTTTGAGCGCTTCCTGTATCTACGATGATTCACCGCTCTTAATCTATTACCTATCAACACAGATATCGGCAAAGCTACAGGCAGGCAGGGCCCTGGCATGTCCTGGAAAGAGTTGAGAGTGCCATACGCCCTTGAGCCTGGACCCAGCACACATCAGTAAGCATTTTGTACACACACATCCTTATCAGGCTTCGGAGACTGCAGATGCTTTCTTGAAGGGAGGGGAGGTGGTTGACGTAGGCACGGTGATGGAGACGGAGGTAAGCAGCTTGGTGTGAAGAAATCAACTGTGGGAGCAATTATTAGAAAATGGAAGACATACAAGACCACTGATAATCTCCCTCGATCTGGGGCTCCACGCAAGATCTCACCCCGTGGGGTCAAAATTATCACAAGAACGGTGAGCAAAAATCCCAGAACCACACGGGGGGACCTAGTCAATGACCTGCAGAGAGCTGGGACCAAAGTAACAAAGGCTACCATCAGTAACACACTACGCCACCAGGGACTCAAATCCTGCAGTGCCAGACGTGTCCCCCTGCTTAAGCCAGTACATGTCCAGGCCCGTCTGAAGTTTGCTAGAGAGCATTTAGATGATCCAGAGGAGGATTGGGAGAATGTCATATGGTCAGATGAAACCAAAATAGAACTTTTTGGTAAAAACTCAACTCGACGTGTTTGGAGGAGAAAGAATGCTGAGTTGCATCCAAAGAACACCATACCTACTGTGAAACATGGGGGTAGAAAAATCATGCTTTAGGGCTGTTTTTCTGCAAAGGGTCCAGGACGACTGATCCGTGTAAAGGAACGAATGAATGGAGCCATGTATCTTGAGATTTTGAGTGACAACCTCCTTCCATCAGCAAGGGCATTGAAGATTAAACGTGGCTGGGTCTTTCAGCGTGACAATGATCCCAAACCCACCGCCCGGGCAACGAAGTAATGGCTTCGTAAGAAGCATTTCAAGGTCCTGGAGTGGCCTAGCCAGTCTCCAGATCTCAACCCCATAGAACATCTTTGGAGGGAGTTGAAAGTCTGTGTTGCCCAGCGACAGCCCCAAAACATCACTGCTCTAGAGGAGATCTGCATGGAGGAATGGGCCAAAAATAACAGCAACAGTGTGTGAAAATCTTGTGAAGACTTACAGAAAACGTTTGACCTGTCATTGCCAACAAAGGGTATATAACAAAGTATTGAGATGAACTTTTGTTATTGACCAAATACTTATTGTCCACAACCTCAAACAGTCACACTCCAAACTCCACTATGGCCAAGACCAAAGAGCTGTCAAAGGACACCAGAAACAAAATTGTAGACCTGCACCAGGCTGGGAAGACTGAATCTGCAATAGGTAAGCAGCTTGGTGTGAAGAAATCAACTGTGGGAGCAATTATTAGAAAATGTGACTTTCTGGATTTTTTTTTTTTCTCATTTTGTCTCTCATAGTTGAGGTATACCTAGGATGAAAATTACAGGCCTCTCTCATCTTTTTAAGTGGGAGTACTTGCACAATTGGTGACTAAATACTTTTTTGCCCCACTGTAAATATGAGCTCTGACGGTATGGTGGCCTCGGGCTTGTTTAAACCCAGTCCTTGGTGAATATTAAACTAAAAGCTAGAAGCTGGTACTGCAGCATACGTTTTTTTTTTACAGTGTGTGAATTCTATGTCTGCTTTGTCTTGCAGGTATAATGACCAGCGCTATAGCAGATGAAGAGACAATGCTAGTCTATTTCCCTGACTGGATGAAAGGTAAAAATGTTATTTTTTTCACTCAAATTCAAACAAATTAACAGAACCATTTTTCATGACAATAACTTACTGTGTGTGTGTGTGTGTGTGTGTGTGTGTGTGTGTGTGTGTGTGTGTGTGTGTGTGTGTGTGTGTGTGTGTGTGTGTGTGTGTGTGTGTGTGTGTGTGTGTGTGTGTGTGTGTGTGTGTGTGTGTGTGTGTACTCAGGTCTGGTGGGTTCGGTTACCACTGCTCTGTCTAAGATGGAAAACATGAAGAAATCACTGGACGGTAATAAAAACAACAAAGATTGTGAAGCAGTTTAGGGGTCATCAAAATGGCTCAACTGTCAAGGATTTGGTAACCGATAGGACCCAAACGCGGTAAAACACAGGAAGCTGGTAATACAATTCCAATTACAAAGAGGGGGACCAGACCAGGTAAAACAAGAGAAAACTAAACATGTAGAAACCAGAGGGCACGAAGAACAGGAGCAGAAATGCAGACAGGAACTTGGGGAAACAGGCAGGAACATAGACGACGATCTAACAAAGAACACAAGGGAAGACAGACCAAAATACACACAAGACTGATCACAGAGACAACACAGCTGGAGAGGGGGGGGGGACACACACAATCAGACAGTCAGGAAGTAAAACTGGACAAGACACAAAGAGAAAATACATTTCAAAATAAAACTTTAAATACAAAGACTATCATCATGACATCAACAATGCTTTTTATTTTTTAAGGGATACTTGAGCAGGGGCGTCAGAAAGTGATGGAACCGTTACAGACCTGGAGCGATAGTCTAAGTGAAGGACCAGTCCAAGAGAAAGGTCAGTTCTAATATTCTGTAACTATCGCTTGTTCTCTGCACATTTTTACCAAAGCAATAGTTTTTTTAGCATCTGTCCCACTGCTGGCACATAAAATACTTTATATATAGATAGATATAATAGATTTATTCTCAATCATAATTTCTTTGATTTATTGATTTTTGTAATATTGGATTGGGTTTTCTTTTACATAGCAATGTTTAACAGAAAGCTTTTAATCCAAAAACTTGATTCAAGCAATACGTTCTCGTACTCTTTTAGCTCAGCATCAAACCACAGACAGACACAGAGCCAAAGTGGTGAACATGGTGGAGAATTGAGCAGCTAAAGAGACAGAAATGTTCCATAAGAGATTGTGGAGACCAAAGACAGAGCTACAATGAGAAGGCTTATGTCATTAGATGAAAACAAGCACAACGCCCATTGAGTCCTAAAGTTGCTTCATAACTTCTGCATTGATTGGAAGATGTTTTTACAGCTGGTTTTGCTGCCGCCAAGTGACAAACAACATATTTTAATTTCAAAGTACCTCGCTTCATTTGGTTGTGCTCTGTTTTCACAGTCTCTTGGATGATCCAAAAAGGCCTCCCTATGATTGGAAACTGGGAATGGGGAACAACTGAAAACTTCCTCTACCAATACCCAGGTGAACTTCTGTCACTAAGCCTAAAACCTGTACATTAATCACATTTACAATACTGCGATTTGCCAGACAGATGGCCATAGCAATCAACCAGAACGAGCAGTGGCTATATTGTGCTTTGTGTTGTTGGGAAGTTGCTGAGGTGCCGTCATGCATCAGCGGAGAGGAGCATCTGCAGCTGATAGACGGGGGTTTGATGATGAACATGCCTTTCCCCCCCTTCCTGGGTGAAAAGAGAGATGCAGACCTCCTCATCGTTCTTGATTCGGGGTCTAGTCAAACCTTTGAGGTGAGGCAGGGGGCTTGCTGGTGTTTTGTATATTGATGGAGCCCCGGTCGGGCGGATGCGTTACACACTAGCTGTTCTCTGCACAGACGCTGAATGAGGCCAGAGATTACGCAAAGGCAATGAAGAAGCCTTTTCCAGAGATAGACGACAGAATCTTTGAGGAGAAAGACTGGCCGGAGGACTGCTATGTGTTTGAGGGAAAAGAGAAGGAACCCACCATCGTTTACATTCCGCTCTTCAACAGACACAACTGCAAAGGTTTGTTGCACCATAGGACACAACACAAAACTCTGATGTCAAATATGTTCCTGGTGCTAAATGATTTTGTTCTGGTCCAGATGTGGAGGAAGTCCAAGCAAAGATGAAAGAGTTCTCCACCTTCCAGCTTCCCTTAAACCAGGAGAGGATTGAGTTTGTGTTGGAGACGGCGAAAGCTAACATCAGGAACAACAAGGACACTCTGCTTATGGAGATTTACAAGGCCTCTCGCCGCAGACACAAGAAGATGTAGGGCAGTCAGTGTAAGTGGATAAATACACACCAATTAATTAACAGATTGACCCAATTGACAAACATGTAATATATTAATATCCTTATTTTTCTTTCGACAGGTCTTCAGTAGTCTGACCTCTACCTTAATACCGTTTGTTCCACACAAACATTGAGGCATTGATGGGAAAACATGTTTCCAATGATTTGATATATGATCTAATATTTTTGTTTTAATTATTTATTGCTTAAACACTGTGTTAAATTGTTTGATTTCACATTAATTTGAAACCATATTTATGTTTAAACATGACTGAAATAATCCTGTATTATTTAGATGTAGTAATGTAAATGAAACACTAGAGGTCAGTCTATGTTTAAGATGTTCTGGCTGGTATCAGTAACGTTTCTGAGGACAACCCTGACAGATACTCACATTCTTTACAGTATTGTATTTGTTGAAAAATGACATTCAGAGCTATTTATGGTAGAAATGACTCTTTAGTGCGTAATAAAAGAAAATAGACCACAAGTTCAACATGTTGTCTTTATCGATGTGCTGATTTTTTTGACAAAATATTTCTTATTCAGAAAGACAACCCTTCAACTAGGCAGCTGCAAACCGCTTACTCAGATAAACAAGACATCACTTCAGTACACGTGGCCGTGCATGGACACGGTTGTCATTCATCGCTCGACGAGTTGACAGTGTCACCAACCCACCGACAGCGATGAATGTGAACCGGGAACCTGCGCTGGAGAAAGAGAGGGAGGAGGGGTTTTCCCAGAAAGGAACCGAACCGTGGAAAAACAGATGGATTGTTGAGCTTTAGACCAAATGTAGAAAGCACTTAAGACCAAATTCAACAAGTGACTTTTCATTGAACAGCCACATCTGTTTCCCTTTTGTACCTGTTTCGTACTGAGATGTCAACTTTAGATCATGTGACTTTTAGGTAATACATCTTAAAACAATTGAGTGCTGCAAAGATGACGTATTGTTCCATGCCAAACCAGAGGTTAGCATCCTGGAGTAAAGCAAAAGGAATTTTTCCTTTGGAATATTGCAGAAAATAAGATTTGTGGCAAACTTACATGTCCACTTGTATATTATTTGAAGCGCTAAGCGCTAGAAACAAACTACATCATGGTCTTATTACTTCACGTCGCCACCGCTAAGCTAAAGGTGGCTATGTTCTGCATGATGACATTAAGTAGTCTTATTTCGACACTTGTTAGCCACCGCTGTTTTATGACACGTAAAGATTCAGACATTTATGGGGTAGGCTATTGACTGACGTATTTATGATGTAGAACAAAACATAAACATTTTTGTAAACTTGTGTTAACCACAGAGCTTATTTCGGGAATCAAACCAAAATCTCAAGAACAAAAACACTGATTTGGGAGGGAGCCCTGAAATGGTAAAATGTTAACTTAATTCTAGGTTTAGGACTCATTTCTGGACAACTCTATACACACATTCCTATCACAGCTCTAGTGCAAGATTTGGGGAACAAATTGAAAGTCCACATATCATTTCAGCCTTAAAGGTCCCATGTCATGGCCATTTCTACTGATCAGAATTCCATTGTTGAGGTCTACTAGAATAAATATATATTGTGCAATTTTCAAAACCCACATTGGTTTCTCATACAGCATCTCTGTAAAGTATGTGTATTCACCCTCTGTCCTAAACGGCTTGTTGGAGCTCCTGCCCCCCCCTCCCTGTGAGCCCAGTGGCCGTCTGTGAGACAGCGAGATACAGCGAAACCCAGCCCCAAACACAGACACACCCACAGCCTGGCTGGGAGTTTGTGTGTGTGCTCAGGCTGAGTTCCATGGTGTCTCACTGTCTCGCCGACCCCACACCAGTGAGCCAGCTCACAGTGTCCCGCTCCTCGCAGCAGCGAGCCTCGCAACGTCTCGCCGAGTGTGTGTGTGTGAGGAAGTCCGCGGATTGGTCCAAACGTAACAGCTCCGCGGACGTAACTACACCCGAAATACGTCGCTATACTCAAGAAGTAAACAATGGAAAAAGAGAAATCTCCAACGAGGCGTTCTGGGGCAGCATAGACAGGTCTTTTCTGTGTTAGAGTTTTACTCCCTACAGGGTGTACTTTGAGGGGTTGTGACTCTGCAGACCGTTTACATGCAGAAAAACCTTCATAACACAAGGGGACGGGTAATAACTGGAAAAGCATGACATGGGACCTTTAAGAAAAGTTAAGAAAATAATTAATTCCTTAAAATAGCGATCCCTGTTTTGTGAGCTTACTCCATCCGTTTTTCTGACAAGGTGAAACATGTTCCTGTGGATTGATGTCTTTATTACTTGATTTCTTGAATATTGCTATGTCTACTTGAGCACCTTGTTTTTTTGTATAAAGATGAAGACCATTTAGTTTGTTCATCCAACTAATACAGCTTCCTTGAGGGTTTGAAAACACATGGGATGTGTTCACAAAAACAGTTTTTCTAAAAAGCACTTGGCAAAAAGATTGTAGCAAACATATCATAGACAGTCAGAGCAAACACAGTCAATACAACGGAAAGGATTAAAGGTGCTCGATGGATTATGAAAATTGTCGGTAAATCCCTGGGAGGATATACTGACTTCATGGACCACTGAGCAACTTTCATAGGCCCTGCTTCCAACGCTGTATTCAGATTCCTTTATATCTGTATACATCCATGGTCACGTGTAACAGTATACATCCATGGTCACGTGTAACAGTATACATCCATGGTCACGTGTAACAGTATACATCCATGGTCAGGTGTAACAGCGTTAATACCATGCAAGAGAAAAATGAAGAGCTGGGATGAGTTCACTTTGGCGGTAGAAGCTTTATGAAATGCACTGCCACATATCCGAGGTGCGTCTCAAGGTGTGTTTCAGATGTGAACTCAAGTGTAAGGGTACACTCAACACTCGATGGTTTGTCTGAGTCACAAACTCACCGACAGCGTTGAATGTTCCCCAACACTTGAAAAACTCAAGCTGACAGCGAGTTGGAGTGGACAGCCATGACAGGTTGGACCGAGGGGGGGAGAGCTCTGCAGGTGCACCCACACATTTTCACCAGTGATGTAGTGGTAAGGAAACCTACTACAGCCAGTTGGTACATTTCTTTGTCTACCTAATGTGCTATTGTTGGTATAAATATTTAGATATTGGAAGAAACCATTCCAAATATGGCATAGCAATATTTATGCTCATCAAATTAGCAAATTACATTCTTGTTAAACTGTTGAGTTTGCTCATCCAACTCGTCAATAATGCAGGGCTGGAATATGTAATTGTAAATGCAAAAATGGCAAAGGGGACGGTCTTGTGCACCAATCTTCTTCAGTGCATAAGGTATGAGTATGGATCTGATGAACACTAAGCAATATAAGACAACAATAGAGAAGGCACACTGAACTATCACAGTGGACATGTAGTGCTAGGAAATCTCATTCTAAATAAAGGGCTACTGATTTAAAATGTGATCGTCATACTTTAAGTTCACTTTTTCTCCCACTGTATCACTGTTTGTTGACCACTACATCACATGGTGAGGAGGACTTACCTGCTCTTAGCAGATGACATCTGCTCCACACACAGTTACAGCTGAAACACAGAGCCAGGAACAGACAGGTCAATACAGGAAGAAACTAATCATCTGTTAAGTACTGCTTAGCACATGCAAAGGGAGTATATAAGAGTGCTATTCCCATTCAATAGTAATACATTGTATCTACATCATATTGCATATTGTCTATCATATTATTATTATTATTTTAAGATTGACTAACACCAGGAAAATGTTGTCATTGGAATGTGTGGCTAAACTAATTTTAGAATGCTAATCTCTCCTCTTGCTAGAACACGATGAAAATAACTTTTTTTCTTTGTTGCCTGTGGTGCCTTTAAAATGATAAGCATCTTGAATCTGAAACACATCACATGAATAACACACATTTCCCCAAGAATTATCATAACAAAGTATCGTTTGTCTATGATTCTACCTGTGTGTGGTCATACAGTAACAAGTCAATGTTATAAACTCAGGGCTTAACCGCTGGGTGGATTGTGTGATGATGGAGGTGGGGGGGGGGGGGGGGGGGGGGGGTGCTGTCTGGGAGAGAGGAGTGTTGATCGATTCCAGGCTTGGTATTTTCCAGACAGGCTGAATGGTAAAGGTCAAAGGTCAGCCACTCTTGTTTCCTATGAGAGGCTGTGTGTGTGTGTGTGTGTGTGTGTGTGTGTGTGTGTGTGTGTGTGTGTGTGTGTGTGTGTGTGTGTGTGTGTGTGGTGTGTGTGTGTGTGTGTGTGTGTGTGTGTGTGTGTGTGTGTGTGTGTGTGTGTGTGTGTGTGTGTGTGTGTGTGTTTTCAGCTCCATATGTTGTGACCTAATTTGATATTTGCTATGTTATTTACCTACCAATCCACAATAATTACACATTTGTATTTGTTTTTGTATTTATATATATATATATATATATATATATATATATATATATATATATATATATAAATACAAAAACCTTGAAGCAGCATAACCAGAGCTCTCTGGCTCTTTCTTTCCATTTCTTTTTTTTGGAAGCATATTTTGTGCTACCCTCAACTCCTAAACTTCTGTTGTCAAATTCAATCTCTCCTTTGTCCACTGGATCCGGGAGCATCAGTTTGAATCTGTCGGCTGCGTTAATAACATCCAGGTCTTTTTAGTGAACATCTAAACAACAGTAAACACTCTTTGTGCGGGCAGCTTGTGCTCAAGTGCACGTGAAGAAACGTTACAAATATTCTCAGCTGCTGCTGCGGGGATAAAATGTGACACATTTGCCCTCAGCTAACACACAGTGTGACATGGTGATGACACACACATGCAAACAATATGTCCTCAAACCACACGTGCACGCTTTGTGTGCTGGGTGTGTTGCACAAATGGAGAATAATCGTGCATATTGGTCATCACACATAGGCTAGGCTGTAAGTTGAGAGAATACGTAGCAAACTGCACTTTCAAATGGAACTATTACTCTTTTGTTGTCAGTTTGTCTTGTTTGGTTTGTCTTGTTTAATAAAAGAATATTAATATTTTAGCAGCAGAAAGGCAGAGCTGAGGACTCAACTTAAAGAACTATTTAGTAATAATATTATTGTGCAATCTAACGTTATCATATATTGCACAGACAGTGATGTCCAGGTGACAGCAGAAAGAAAAACCCTTTAACACCACTGACCCCTCACTGTGTGTGTGTGTGTGCGTGCGTGTGTGCGTGCGTGCGTGCGTGCGTGTGTGTGTGTGTGTGTGTGCGTGTGTGTGTGTGTGTGTGTGTTACTGCCTGCATGGTTCCGTGTGAATGTATGTGTGTCTGAAGAGAAGACAGATTATGGTGGCTGCACTGTGAGGTAAATAAAAAGGGGGGAGGGGAAAGGGAGACACAGAGACATGGGGTGGGTGGGTGGTTAGTTGGGGGGGGCAAGAGAGTGGCGGTCCCCCCCCCCTCCTCCCTTCCCCTCCTCCTTCACTCACTCTTCCACTGGCTTGCGCCCCCTCCCCCACTTGGGACTTGAACCCATGACCCCCCGGTGAATGAGTTCAAGGGAGGCACCGCCATTACTGGGGAAACTGCCGCTCTGTGTGTGTGTGAGTGAGAGTGTGTTTCCAAGTGACCTGAGCTGAGTTTGCCGGTGTGTGTGTGTGTGTGTGTGTGTGTGTGTGTGTGTGTGTGTGTGTCGTGTTTATGGAGTTCCAGTGTTTCTTAAAAGTAACATTTTACAATGGGACTCTTGAATTGGAGGTTATCTCTAGTGTGCCGCTGTGTGTCCCAGAGTGTGTGTGTGTGTAGAAATGTGTTCACCGACAGAATGTCCTTTTATTAAAAGGTGTTTCTTCTAAATGTGATGTCTGCTTCTGCTTATCAATAAAACCATTGAAGCATATAATATAGTCCCCCCCTCCCCCCCACTGGGTGTGTGACCAATGTCTGCGTCTCGCTACCTGGCCCAGACTGGATCAATACTTTAATCTAATTGTCATTCACTTCCACATAGGCAGCCAAACACACACACACACACACACACACACACACAGCATATGCATGATACGCTTCTATGCAGACCACACTCAAACATACTTGAACCAAACATGCACATCACATGAGAGTACGAATGAATCCCTATTCTGTGAGCTGCTGTGGTGTGTCCTGCAGTAGATGCTCTTCCAACTCTGTGTCTATGTCTCTCTGTCTCTCTCTCTGTCTCTCTCTGTCTCTATCTATCTCTCTCTCTCTCTCTCTCTCTGTCCCTGTCTTTCTCTCTCTCTCTCTCTGTGTGTCTCTCTCTGGGTCTCTCTCTCTCTCTCTCTGTGTGTCTCTCTGGGTCTCTCTCTCTCTCTCTCTCTGTGTCTCTCTGGGGCTCTCTCTATGTGTCTCTCTGGGTCTCTCTCTCTCTCTCTCTCTGTGTCTCTCTGGGGCTCTCTCTATGTGTCTCTCTGGGTCTCTCTCTATGTGTCTCTCTGGGGCTCTCTCTCTCTGTGTGTCTCTCTGGGGCTCTCTCTCTCTCTGTGTGTCTCTCTGGGTCTCTCTCTCTCTGTGTGTCTCTCTGGGTCTCTCTCTCTCTCTGTGTCTCTCTGGGTCTCTCTCTCTCTGTGTGTCTCTCTGGGTCTCTCTCTCTCTGTGTGTCTCTCTGGGTCTATCTCTCTCTCTGTGTCTCTCTGGGTCTATCTCTCTCTCTGTCTCTCTGGGTTTCTCTCTCTCTCTCTGTGTCTCTCTGGGTCTATCTCTCTCTCTGTCTCTCTGGGTTTCTCTCTCTCTCTCTCTGTGTCTCTCTGGGTCTATCTCTCTCTCTGTCTCTCTGGGTTTCTCTCTCTCTCTCTGTGTCTCTCTGGGTCTATCTCTCTCTCTGTCTCTCTGGGTTTCTCTCTCTCTCTCTGTGTGTCTCTCTGGGTCTATCTCTCTCTCTGTCTCTCTGGGTTTCTCTCTCTCTCTCTGTGTCTCTCTGGGTCTATCTCTCTCTCTGTCTCTCTGGGTTTCTCTCTCTCTCTCTGTGTGTCTCTCTGGGTCTATCTCTCTCTCTGTCTCTCTGGTTTCTCTCTCTCTCTCTGTGTGTCTCTCTGGGTCTATCTCTCTCTCTGTCTCTCTGGGTCTCTCTCTATGTGTCTCTCTGGGTCTCTCTCTCTCTCTGTGTCTCTCTGGGTCTCTCTCTCTCTCTCTGTGTGTCTCTCTCTCTCTCTATGTCTGTCTGTGTCTCTCTGGGTCTCTCTCTCTCTCTGTGTCTCTCTCTCTCACCCCAGTCTGGGCGTTCCTCCCGGCGTTGCATCATGCGGGCCCTCAGTGTCGGCAAACATCCGCTGACACATTGTCACATCGTGTTCATGTGTGGAGCCTCTCCCGCAGAGTGACAATGGAAAGTCTCCGGAATCAGAGCACAGGCTGGAAACATGGAAGAAATCTCTGACTTACCCAGCATCCTCTTCTGCACGGTGTCTTCGTCCCCTCTTTCTCTGCATTCCTCTATCTCTCAAACCTCCTCCCACTGACAAGCCAAGATCTCCATCCTCCTCTTTCACTCATCTCTTCTTTCTTACTTCCTCCTCCTCCTCCTCTTCCTGCTGGTTTTCCTCGTCTCTGCTCTTTTTCTTTCTTCTTCTTCTCTGGTGGTGTCTTCTTCCTGCTGCTGTAAACTGCAGACTGTCTGGCGAGAGAAAGAGAAAGAGGGAGGGAGGGAGTGAGAGAGAGAGAGACAGAGGAGCGGTGGGAAGTGCAAACCAGGACACACACAGCCTCCGTCAGTTTGAATGAATATTGTGCACACTCGGCTCGTCTCTCCTCCCCCCTCTCTGGCTCTCTCCCTCCCTTCCTCTCTCCGTCTACCAGACACCCCTCCTCCACTCCTCTGCCCTCCTTCTATATCTCCTCCCTCCCTTCAAACATGTTCACACTCTAAGACTGACTGACATTATAGGGCTGCACTTACTGACACCCCCCCACACACACACAGACACACACACACACACACACACACACACACACACACACACACACACACACACACACACACACACACACACACACGTGCACACTTCTCTCTTTCCTGGACCCAGACAGTTAACCCTTTTTGATCCAGCTGCACATCCTGTCTGTTTGCATTCATTATCATCTTCTTAGTACGTGCTGTTTTCAAGTTGAGGAATCCTGAATTCATTCTTCCTCTTGATCCCTTCTCCTTTTTAATAGTTTTGTGTCCTAGTTTGCAAATTACTTAACTTCATAATCTTTACAACCTCTCATATCCCATGTGATACTTCCAAAACCCAGATGTACCAATATGTGAATTCAGCCCATGTGAAATGTGTGCGCACTGGATGTTTTCACATGTCTTACAGTTGGTATGTGAATTAGAGATCACTGTGCGTGGGATGATTCCAGCTGTAAAGCTAAATCAGGACAGGGCCATCAAGTTGGGCCCTCCTCACTTCCTACCCCCAACTTCCTGCACCGTCCTTGGGAAAACACCCATCTTTGAACTTGAACATTTTGATTTAAGCTTAACTCTCGAAAGGTTTTGTGACAGACAGACAGACAGATATGCGAAAAAAATATATTGTTATATGTCGCAAATGTGATCACATGTGCCTTCATCATGTGAATTGATCGCGTTTTAAATATTGAAAATAGCAAATTTATCACTTGTGAAGACAACCCAGTCTCACAAAAAAACGAGTAATAACTACGTTGGTCCACAACTTGGGACGTAGTATTTCTACAAAAACGCCTTTTTTTTCACCATTAATTCCAATGGCTGGCGTCTATGTCACGTGATCTTCAAATTTCTCCCTGCAGAAAGAAAAAACATGGCCGACATTCGTTTTATTCTTGGTGGAAAATGCCTATTTTAAGGTTAGTTTGGCCATTAAAATGCGTTTTGATGTCATTTGATGCGAGAAATATGAGTTGTTATTTCAGATTATGTGTGCAGTGGATGTACATGATCTTTAGTTTGCTAGTTATTACGAAGATTACTAAAGGAAATTGTGTCCATTCAACGTTTTCATTGTTACCAAGGTGGTTGCTAGGGACGCTGCTATCGATATTATTTCTGTTATGTTGTGTACAGTAGTGATGTGTCGGTCGCGAACGAGCCAGCTCCAAGAGCCGGCTCTTTTAAGTGAACGACGGGATCCGGCTCTCGCCCGCGAACGAGCCGTTTTTGATTATTTTTTTTGCGGAGGGATCTAGATCGGCTTGAAGGCACATTATGCAATGTGCAATGTGCACATTATCCCGCTTATTACATGGCCACATTCTCAACAAAGTAACGACATGACTCCCAATATTAATTGAAATGCTTTTATGGATTTAGAAAATGATTTTATTGATTTAAAAAATAGTTTTATGTATTGAATTAAATTGACATGCATCCGCTAAGAAAAGTAGTCCGTTGTTACTGTTTGAACCATGTTTGAACTAACGTAGCAACGGCAGGAACTGCTTCGATAGTGTTTTTGAGGAGCTTTTTGATTACAGATTTGAAAACATCGTTGCTTGCTTTAAAAGTAGTACAATTCATTATGTCAAACCTTGGAAAGTATCTAGATATCCCTGCCCTAATGCCAAAGTAACTGGCAACTGAATATGTGTCGCCGTTTGATGTCTATGTCTGGACCGCTGCGTAAAAGGGAGGGTTTCTGCCCCATTACTTCTCTGCTTACTTCTATAAGAATAAAACACGGAGGACGGAGATCTATAGGTTACTTACGTAACATGAAGTGAGATGTCTCACTATGGGATGCGCCTCAACGCGTATGCAAACAGAAGCATCAATCTCATTACGCCAATCCTGATTGGCTGGTGATCTTGACGTCAACGTCAGGGAATCCACCCACCCTTTAAGTAGCTTGCGCTACCACGCAGCGTCATTCAAAATAAGCACCTCTTCTCGCTTCGCCTTAGCAAGAAGGGTCTGGTGAGACATCTCACTTCATGTTACTCTGAGAACTGGGGTTACGTAGGTAACCTATAGTTCTCATTCATAACACTCCGTTCGATGTCTCACTATGGGATATTGAAACTCCCGTATTGCTAGACATGCTTATCTCGAAAATCACCAAAAACAACCAGAACTTAACAGGTAGAACCCTGTCTCAACACGGGGCCCAGCACTGCGCGGGCCACACTTGGAGCAGAGACATCTAGCCTGTAAAAGCGGACAAAAGTGAGCGGTGAGGACCAGCTCGCTGCTGCACAAATGTCTTGGATGGAAACACCCTTGAACAAAGCCCAGGTTGTAGCCAGTCCACGAGTAGAATGAGCACGCAGGCCCGTTGCCCGGTGCCTGCAAACCCTGACTCGTATAAGCCAGAGCAATCGCTTCCACGATCCAGTGGGAGAGCCGTTGCCTGGTAACGGGCTTGCCCTTCTGAGGGTTAGCCCAGGATACAAAGAGTTGGTCATTACAACGAAACTCTTTTGACCTGTCCACATAGATGCGTAAAGCACGAACTGGACATAGCAAATTCGGCCGCTGTTCCTCAGAGGAACACAGCGGCAGAGGAAATGCCGCAATGTCAATGGGGGTACATGAGCCAACCACCTTAGGTATAAAGGCAGGGTTGGGCTTCAGCAACACTCTTGTTTGCCCCGGGGCAAACTGAGTGCATGAAGGATGTACAGAGAGCGCATGAATGTCACTGACTCGCTTGGCAGATGCCAGAGCCAGTAACAGCACTGTCTTCAGTGACAGGTGTTTCATGTCAGCTTCTTCCAGGGGTTCAAATGGAGGTCGAGTGAGCCCATCTAAAACCACTGCCAAGTCCCATAAGGGCACCAGTGACCTGGAAACATGGAGGAGCCTGCGAGCCCCTTTCATAAAACGGCAGACCAAAGGATGTTGGCTAGCCGTCTTTCCCTCAAAGCCCACATGGCATGCAGCAATAGCAGCCAGGTACACTTTGATCATAGAGAAAGCTCTGTGTTTATCAATTAAGTCCTGTAGAAATGATAAAATCACCCGACAGGACATTGAAAATAGATGTGTCCTTTTTGAAGGCACCACTCCTCAAACACCCTCCACTTACAGTCATAGAGAGACCTGGTGGAGGAAGCTCTTGCACTCTGAATAGTGTTTATTACCTTCTGAGGGAGCCCCACTGTATTCAGATTGTACCACTCACGGGCCAGGCCCATAGTGCCAAGCGCTCTGGGTGTGGGTGAAAGATCGCCCCCCCCGCCTGAGACAGTATGTCCCTGCGTAGCAGGGAGCTGCCACGGCTGCCCGCACAGCAGCTGATATATCTCCGCCAGCCAGTACATTGCAGGCCAGTGTGGAGCTATCAGGATAAATGTGTGGCGTTGTTCTCTCACTCTGGCCAGATTTGGGGGTATCAGAGCCAGGGGTGGGAACGCTTACAGAAGGACCGGAGGCCAAATGTGCGCGAGCGCGTCCACGCCTAACGGTGCGTTTAAATCGCGCATTGAAAAGAACAGCTGACATTGAGCATTTTCTTTTGATGCGAACAGATCTACCGCGGCTCGGCCGTAACGCACCCACAGCTGACTCACAATCATTGGATGTAGAGTCCAATCTGCATATAGTGGTGCACCTCTGGACAGCAGATCCGCCCCGAGGTTCATCACTCCTGGTACGTGCGTATCAGAGAGAGGAGACGTCTGCAGCTCCATAAGATCAGTTTGCATGCCAGCATGTGTAACTGGAGAGAACGCAAACCCCCTTGGCGGTTTATATACGATATTGTGGTCGTGTTGTCTGTCCTCATGATGTCCTCTGAGAAAAGGCAGAAAGCATTTCAGGATGAGGAACACCGCTAAAAGCTCCAGATAATGTATGTGTGACCGTTGGAGGTCTCTGCTCCAGAGACCCCTCACAGGTCGACCTTCGTATATACCCCCCCAGCCCATCAGACATGCATCTGTGGTGACCACCTTCCACGATAGGACAGCACCCATAGGCACGCCCCGTACTAGAAAAGTCGGGAGTAGCCAGTGGCGCAGTGCCATTACGCATTTCATAGTGACGATCTCTCTCCGCGCGCAATGACGCGCGGGGTTCAGTCTGAGGGCAGCTACCCAGCGCTGAAACTCCCTCATGTGTATGCGTCCCAGTCGGACCACCAGGATGGCTGACGCTATGAGCCCCAGTAACCGCAGACATGATCTGAAGAGAACATATTTGCGTGGCTGGAAATGAGCGAGGCAAGCCCTGAAGGCTTTCGCTCTCTCTGCTGACAAGCGGGCTATAAAGGGCACCGAATTCAGGCGTAGGCCCAGGAAGAGTACACTCTGGGCTGGAGACAACATGCTCTTTTCTGTGTTTATTACAAAACCCAGGTCAGGCAGGTGTTTTACGAGGACATTCGTCTGCGTAATAGCCTCTTGCTCCGACTGTGTGAGGAGGAGCCAATCGTCCAGATAAGTTGCCAGGCGAATACACTGTTGTCTTAACGGGGCTTTCGCGGCTTCCGTAAACCGGACAAACACTCGCGGGCTGAGACAGACCGAAGCGAAGTACTCTGTACTCGTAACAGACACCCTGAAAGGCGAACCTCAGATATTTCCTGTGTGGGTAATATACTGGGATGTGGAAATACGCATCTTTCAGGTTGACTGATGTGAACCAGTCGTTTTGGCGCACGAGACGCAACAGAGATGTGTGAGTGAGCATTCTGAATTTGTATCTTTTGAGATATTTGTTCAGAGCTCTCAAATCTAGTATAGGCCGAATTCCGTTCCCTCCCCATTTGGGAACGAGGAAATACTTGGAATAAAAGCCGCTCTGACTCTGTTCGGCGGGTATTATCGATATAGCCTTCTTTGCTAGTAGCGAGAAAATCTCTTGCTCTAGAATATGGGCCGACTCTCCCCGGGCCTGTGAATACAGAATGCCCGAGAAGTGAGGGGGGGTGACAGCGAATTGGAGCCTGTAGCCCCGTGTTACTGTCTTGAAAACCCAAGCAGAATCTGTGAGCATCCTCCACTTTTCGCTTCTCAAAGCGAGCGGAGATGTCACAGCTCTGTCGTCTGCCCTCAGTGTCTCTATTTGTTGTGTTATGGGGCCCTCTAGTGTCTGAACACGGTGGTACCCCAGGTTGACAACCCCGGCCGACACTGCGCATGCGCGTGGTGGAGGTGCCTTCACAATCCCGTCTATTGTCCGCCTTTTGAGAGAGGCCGTAGCCGCTCTCAAAAGAGGGGCAGACGACAGACTGTTTATTGTTTTTATTGTTTTTCTTTTCATTTTTATTGACTGCGCCCTTGGCTTCAAGCCTGGAAACGACAGTGGAAAATGATTTATTTTGAAACAACAATGATGACATGTGTTTGTGTGACTTAAACAGGCAGCGGAACTTGCTGTCTTTGATGTTAAGTCCATTTCCCTGATGGCGCGAACTTGAGGATGACGTTCTGGCATCACTCGAGGCGGCGGGAAGATGGGGGCATGGTGGCACCCCGAAAACACATTAGCATCCAACACTGGAACGTGCTCTGGAGCTGGGGAACAGGGAACTTCCAGCTCCTTCATCGAGGAGAGGAGAGGAGGCTGTCAGGCCGCCCGCTTCTTCTTCCTCCCCTGGTGGCTGAAAACCTGGGTCGGCTGCGCTAGAGCGGCAGCTGCCGGGACCGGAGATTTTCTTGGCCAGCTCCCTCTTGCCTCATGCCTGAGCTGGAAACCCGGGACAGGCTGCGGTCTCTGCTGCTTCGGTATTTTGAACCGGGCAGGACGTGAGACAGCTTGGGTGAAGGGACCGCGGGACCATTGGAGGTGGCGGTTGGACCCTTCGGGGGAGACAGAGCTGGAGAGCCTCGTCTCCCTTCCTTTTTGACTCGCACCTCAGCTGCATTGAAGCTAGAGCGGAGCCAAATATGCCCTCGGGAACAATAGGTATGTCCAGAACATCCTCTTTTTCCCGGTCTGGAAGGTTGGTCAGGTTGAGCCACCTGGCTCTCTCCTGTACCACCATCATTCCCAGCGCTTTGCCCGTGGCATCGCTGACTGGAACCGGTCTGCCTTTGCCGGTAGCATGGGGTTCCTGCTTGGTGTCGAAGCCAGCCTCGGTTGGAGGTGGGCTGCCACCAGCGGTTCCATGGGCGGCATGCGGAGCAGGCCGAGCCTTTCCATACCGTCACAGTCCAGGGAGGAGGCACCCTGGATTGGGGCCTTGTTGCTGAAGGGACGGTCTCTCCACGAGACCGACACCTCATCCAGCAAGACTGGAAGGAGCTGCCTCCTCGTCCTCGCTGCTTGGGGCAAGTTCTTCCCCTCGTAGCGAGATCTGGAGGTCTCCTTGGCCACTTCAGGCCATGGGATGTCCAGCCTGGACGCAGCGCGTTGACACACAGCCTGCAAGTCCATGCTTCGGACGGGCGAAGCTGGTGTGCTCTCGCCCGGGGGAGCGGACATCGCTCCCGGCTTTGCAGCCTGAGCCGATGAAACGAAGATGTCATCCCCATCCGACTCAGACAGGAGGAACTCAGAGGTATCCTCTTCGTCCTCCATGTAGTCCAACTCCAGGACATCCTCCGCGGGTGGAACCATGGTGAGGTCCAATTGGGAGCCCCAGCTTGACACAGCGCGGGGCTCCGCTCTCGCGGCTCTTGCCGCCACCGGGTCCCAGCCTGAAACGGCGTGGGGCTCCGGTTCAGCGGCTGTCGCTGTTGTTGAGCCCCAGTCTGACACAGCATGGGGCTCAATCTCTGCGGCGGACGCCACCATGTCTTGATTGCCGGATGGCGAATCAGCGGACATGAGGGGGTCCTGTCCCGACAAGCTAGCTTGGTGTGCTAACCGTCGGCGGAGGCTCTTCATGGTGAAGCGGGTACAATGCCTGCACGAGCCGGGGTTATCGATAGCCTCCCGGGCGTGTTCCAGCCCGAGGCAGGACGAGCAGACCTGGTGCGAGTCTGTGCCTGAAATCTTAAACCCGCAGCAGCATAGCCGAGCCTTCGAGTCCCTGACTCCTCAGGTGTGAGGGAGAGAAGGGTCCATCTTCGATTGCCGGGGTGTCGGCGTGGAGTGGACACGCTAGTAACAGGTACGTTACTGAAAAAAAATCCAACCTTGCCGTTAGTCCGAAAGGAAAAAAGGCGACGGTGTAGATTTTATTCTTTAAAGAATATTAACTGGTGTGTTAATACCTTTCTTTATCTCTGTCTCCTCTGGTGTGAGAGAGAAAGGAGAACGTCCTCTTTACCGTGGTGTCGGTGTGGAGGGAAGAACAAACTAGCAACAGGTATGTTACTAGCTTGAAGAAAAAATCAAACCTTACCGTTATTTCGACAGAAAGAACGGCGAGGCAGATTACAATATTAACTGGTATGTTAATATTGCTCAGTCTTCTTGCAAAGCAAAAAAAGTAACCGGCAAGCGCCCGTCGACCGAATGTTAGCTTTGGGTTCAGTCTGTGGACCATTAAGCTAGCCCGGTTACTATTAAATCGAGATGTGCTCTGAAGCGAGAAGAGGTGTTTGAATGACGCTGCGTCGTAGCGCAAGCTACTTAAAGGGTGGGTGGATTCCCTGACGTTGACGTCAAGATCACCAGCCAATCAGGATTGGCGTAATGAGATTGATGCTTCTGTTTGCATACGCGTTGAGGCGCATTCCATAGTGAGACATCGAACGGAGTGTTATGAATGAGAACTCTTTTTCTCCCCCTCTTCTGACAGCCCAGCAGCTGATCTCAGAGCACGCTCCCCTCTCCTGCAGGGGGGCGTGGTCAGCTGCAGCTCACAGAATCAGCCCCCTGCAAAAACAGCGGTGGAAAGAGCAAATAGAGCAAAATGAGGCATGGCTGAAATGCAGGATCTTTTTGGTATTTTGAAAAAAAAACTATATTTATATACTTTATATAGGTCGATACAGTAGCCCCTTTTTATAAAATAGTTTTTATAGCTGTTGCTATCTGTTTTGTGTAGCGTGGTTCTACAAGCAAGTCAATGCATTCATTGGGTGGTATCAGAGAGTTACACGGGTCTGTAAATGCAATGAAAACAATTGGCCACAGCAAATCATTTATATTAAACATGTAATTTTTACTTTTGAATACTTCAGTACAAAGGTTGTATTGAATAATTTAAGTGATATATGTGTACACATATAATTAGTCAAAACAGGGCTACATTTGATTTAATTAAAAGGTATAATATGTGGTAAACTGAAGAGCCGTTTGGGAGCCGAAAGAGCCGGCTCTTCTTGGTGAGCCGAGCCAAATGATCCGGCTCACCAAGAAGAGCCGGAATTCCCATCACTAGTATACAGTGGCGGCGCCAGAGTATTTTTGTTGGGTAATCTATGGTAGGGCTAACCCATACAGTGGTGGGGCTCAAGTCAGTATTTGTAATGTAATTACATACACGCTATATCGCACCCCTTGACAGTGAAATGCACGTGTGAGGCTTTTATTAGCTTTTATTAGTCTCCTTTTATCAGCTAAATTACATCGAGAGCAACAGGTGTGAGTTAAACAATACAATAGCCTATTCTGCTAATTCCACGTTGTTACAACATGCTACGCAGTGGCAGAAACAAGAAAAGTTGGCATATAGAATTGACACGGAGAGAGAGAGAGAGAGAGAGAGAGAGAGAGAGAGAGAGAGAGAGAGAGAGAGAGAGAGAGAGAGAGAGAGAGAGAGAGAGAGAGAAAGGGAGAGAGACAGAGACACAGGTAAACAGAGAGAGACAGACACAGCACACAACAGGTAGCCTGTATCTCTATTGTCATACAAAACCTTTTCAAACTCACTATTCACTCTTCAGGTGGGTCGTGTGACTCTGGCACCTGTTCGACTTGTACCTCAATGCGAGGGCGTTTAAGAACAAATCTATCCATCCGAAATATACAATTAATCCTAGAAGTTCTGCTGTTTGTCTGCAATTTACTCGGCGCGAGTTTGGGGACTTTTCACTATGAACGTGACGAATCAGTAATGCATGACGCAGCAGACCCAACGTTTCGTTGCTCTGATTGGCTGTAGGTCTGTTCAAATTGCATTCGGAGGCATTTTGATCTGACATTGATATTATAACCATACAGTCTATGATTATAACGCGAGAGAATGTCCACACCTTTAGTGTATAAAACTCCCCCACTACTTAGACTATTCCTTGCACCCCTCTAGCATAAGCCCGAATGGTCTCAACCATATTGCGTCAGTAACGTGCACTTGTTGTTACAGCAGGATCAGTTTGTGTGTTGTGGACATGACCGGTAGATTTTCGCAATCCGTGTTCTCAACACTTTTTCATGGTCGGGCTAAGGTAGGGCTAACCCATTTCTTGGTATGGCTGTAGCCTACCCCAGCCATACCCTGGCGCCACCACTGGTTGTGTAACTGTTTAATGGTGTTATCTTTATTGCTACACCCTTCCCCGACAATTGATAGCGCCAAAAACACCACCAATTTATAAATCAAGAACGGATGGACGAAATTAAACAATCTTTTTTTAGACATACTCTGGGGGTGACTATGAACTGACATTTAAAGTTTCGGAACAAATGTCAAATGTGGGCGTGGCCTATAACAATTTTTTACATTGCGATAGCATAAAATGAGATTCGTACGCAAAACTTGGGACACACGTCAAAGCCCACAACACTTTTGCGAATGTAAAAGAAAAACGTAATTTCATTAAAAAACTGCTCACTAGCGCCCCCTATTGTGTGGTAGTCACATATAGTTTCTCACAGGGACGAGCACAGGTATGGGCTAATGTTGCCCGGGCAACGGCCCTTTTGAACTTTTTGGCTGACCTGCCCCTCTGGAGAGAGCGAAAGTCTTTTTTTTCTGTTGCGGCCGAATAAACATGATAAGCCCACAATTAGTATTGTAGAGTCTCGCTGCGATAAAACACACCTTGTCAGCACTGTCATCTGAGCGTCACGTGACTTTGTTTACAATCTGACAGCTGAAAAGCAAAGGAAAGCCCTCCGAGTCCGGCCTCATATGGCTATGGTGATCATGTGCCTGCCTGGCTTTGGTGGCCAATCCTCAGGTCAATCTGTCCCCGGAAATGTCCCCGTTTTTAAATATGCTTGAATTGATTTAGAGTTTTCTAATGGCAGTTAGAGTATAGGGGACAAACCAGGGGACTTTACTTCCTCTTGACACCGTCGGTTAGTTACACCTAAATATACTTGTTATTGTGCTTCTGTCTTTCTGTGTCTTTTCATCTGCTCCGTAAACTCCCTCACCGCTCTCTCTCTTCTCTTGATCGCCCTCTCTCACATACGGGGGAACACTTCACTGTCCCGCTTTATTGTAGGATTTCTGCCATGTCTCTACTTTAGTTTGACCATCTCTGATATTAAGTTATGGAATACTAAATAAATAAGTAATTAGATACCTTACCGTTACTGCGCTCATAAAGAATGCTTTTGTGCGTGCTCTATAGTGCCCGTAATAGTGTTCACTGGAGTCCAGCACCTCAGCACCCCCACTCAAAATACCTTCCCGCGCCTCTGGTTGTGTATATGATATGTCAATACACCTTAGAAAATCTTGAAATCTTGAAAGGGATGTGTAAAATAGTCATTATATACAGTCTTTAATTAACTATTAGTACAGAATAACGAGTAATGAATATACTTTATAGCAGTGCTTCTCAAAGTGTGGTCCGCGGACCACTGGTGGTCCGTGAGCGACCCCTAGTGGTCCGTGAGTATATTGGTAACATTTTACATTTGAAATAAATAAATACATTTAAGTTTTCCGCACTCTCGCGGGAATATCTCCGCAATGGAACGAGCTTAAGTTTCACTGTCTATTGCATGATAAAGCCCAGGGCAACACCTTCGTCACACATGTTCCCACTTGTTTGTACCATTTTCAGGCGATTTATAATCTGTTCTAGAAAAACGATGTGTTTTGGGATATTTGTGGAGTTAGGTGGTCCTTGAGTGTTTTTTTATTGGTTAAGTGGTCCTTGGTATGAAAAAGTTTGAGAAACACTGCTTTATAGGGATCCAATAATATCTAATAATAAAAATAATGAAATTCAATAACATGCTTTAACCACTAGGTGTCCCTTTATATCAGCTGTGCAACGTTATGGTGTAAATACAGCCTATCTACCAATTGGATCAAATATAAAAGTCAGCCGAATTAGTGTTGATACTGCAAGGAGACGTATTGTGTCAAAATAAATGTAAGATGTTGTTTAATTGCTGATATATTTATGATCCACGTCACGTTTTCAGTTTTGGCGGCAGTTCCTCATGTTTGTCTAGAAGTCTTCTCATCAGGGCTCAATAGAGTGGCGAAGTCACGCCCATCTACTTCCGCCCCATGAGACCATATTTCTGAAAATGTATGTATTGAAGTCAATGGAGAGAGAAAACGTATCTTTCGATCCCGTTTGAATTGTGCCATGAATTAAAAATTATTTCCATGTCAAAAAAGTCACAGTTTGTCTTAAAACTGTTGAAATATAAGACTATGAAAAATACGCAACTAGAAAGACTACAACTTCTAGAGTCGTGTACATTAACGTTACACATTACACTTGTGTTACTCACTGAAACCTTGTAAAGCCGGTCCCGCATGCTCAGTGGCGGCGCCAGGGTATGGCTGGGGTAGGCTACAGCCATACCAAGAAATGGCTTAGCCCCACCATGAAAAATGATGTTAAAGTAAGCTAAATAAAGTCCGCCAACTCGCGCGGAGTAAATTGCACCGACAGCAGTTAGTAAGATTGATTTCAGTAGCCACTTGTCTGGAAATACCGAAGACTAGAAACGGTTTTGAAAACTTTTGTCAAGTAGTGATCGTCTTCTCAATAATAATAAATAATAATAGCTTGGATTTATATAGCGCCTTTCAAGGGACTCAAGGTCGCTTTACAAGTAATAGGGCAAAAAAAACAAACATAACAAAACAAAAGTCAGACAGACAAAACAACAGATCGATTTAGGGGCCGAAAGCCTTGGCAAACAGATGGGTCTTGAGGGCCCCTTTGAAGGCATCGAGTGTGGGGATGTTGCGAATCTCCGCAGGGAGAGCGTTCCAGAGGGTGGGGGCTGCCACGCTGAAGGCTCTGTCCCCGAAGGTTCGCAGTTTGGTGCGGGGGGTGGTAAGCAGGCCAGAGTCTGAGGACCGCAGGTTCCGGGGTGGGGCATGTGGGTGAAGGATGTCCGATAGGTACTGGGGGGCAAGGGCATGGAGGGACTTGTAGGTGAGGAGGAGGATTTTGTAGGTGATGCGGGACTTGACCGGCAACCAGTGTAGGTGGATGAGGGTGGGAGTGATGTGCTGCCACGGCTTTGTGTGTGTGAGTACCCTAGCAGCACAGTTTTGGACATACTGGAGCTTGTCCAGGGTTTTGTTGGGAACCCCGAACAGGACACCATTGCAGTAGTCCAAGCGTGTGGTGACAAACGCATGCACCAGGGTTTCGGCAACCGACTCCGAGAGTGACGGTCGGAGTCTGGCAATGTTCCTCAGGTGGAAAAATGCCGATTTGGTCACAGACTTGACGTGGGAATGGAAGGAAAGGGTGGAATCAAGGATGACACCCAGGTTGCGGGCTTCAGGAGATGGGGAGATGGAGCAGCCGTCAACCTCAAGGACGAAGTCACCAACCTTCTGGAGCAGGGCCTTGGGTGCCACAACCATGAGCTCTGTTTTTTTGCTGTTCAGCTTAAGATAGTTGGAAGACATCCATGTTTTGATGTCATGCAGGCAGTTGATGAGAGACTGAGGGGGGAGCTGGGAGGATGGAGTGGTGCTGAGATACAATTGGGTATCATCAGCGTAGCAGTGGAAATTGAGTCCATGATGTCGGATGATCTGGCCGAGGGGGAGCATGTAAATGGTGAACAGGAGGGGGCCAAGCACAGAGCCCTGAGGTACACCGTGGTGGACTGGGGCCGGGGGTGAGTTTGAGCCACTGATGGAGACAAACTGTTTCCTGTTGTGAAGGTATGAAGTCAACCAGGACAGCGCTGTGCCAGTGACACCTAGGAGGTCTGAGAGGCGGGTGAGGAGGATGTTGTGAGAGATAGTGTCAAATGCTGCAGAGAGGTCCAGGAGGATGAGGATGCTGAGGCTGCCAGAGTCAGCAGCAATGAGGAGATCGTTGGTGATCTTGATGAGGGCGGTCTCAGTGCTGTGTTGCTGTCTGAAGCCGGATTGGAAGGGCTCATAGAGCTCATGGTTGGACATGTACAGATGGAGTTGGCCGGCGACCACTCTTTCCAGAGTTTTGCTGAGGAAGGGAAGGTTGGAGATCGGCCGGTGGTTCTGGAGGTCGTCGGGGTCCAGGCCAGGTTTTTTGAGTATGGGGGTGACTGAACATCTTGATAATGTCTTCTGGCCAATCAAAATCAAGATAACGGCGTGGTGTTGTTGCAGGAAGTCCCAACGGAGAATACTTTTGCTGTAGCACATCCAGGGGCGGACTGGGACTACAAATCAGCCCGGGACTCTCGACCGGCCCACTTCGGTACCGCCGGCCCACCGCGGTGCTAGTGACTTACCGCAGAGGTAGACATTAAGGGTAAAATACTACTGGCATTATATTATCACTGGCCCCACCATTGTAACCACTGGCCCGGAGTATTCGTCCAAAAATAAACACATATGTTGCAATAGTAATGTATGCACTAACTACATTACTACTTGTACTACAACATTTGAATCATCAGTTCTTCCTCATTTTCCTCAATTGTTCATATTTGGTTTATTAAAATAATGATATTGTGGTCATTGTTAAAAAATGTCTGCTTTTATTATGAGTATTATTATTTGTATAATGCGCTTTCTGCCTTCCTGTCATTAGGAGTTAGACATGTAATGACTATGTAATTGATTTGATTAGAACCTTCATTATCCTAAACTGCTGGGACATTTCCCTATAGCCAATACCTTTATATTGTCTACTCTTCACTTACTTGTCAGCATAGGTCGGCATTGATGTACAGAGCCGACAGAAGACCTTGTTTATATTGGCATCATATTGAGAGGTGCAGTGACGCGTCCTGAAACCAGGAAGTAAGCTGCTGGTTCCCTCGACAAAAAGCAATGGGATTTCTCCACAGGGTTTTGGAAAATAGCTGGAAATAAGGTCCGTGGAAAACAAACCTGTTTGATAAATGCACGTTTTGTTCAGCCGGATAATCTCCACATGTCCACCCTACTTTTATAATTTTCGAATTATAAATGTAATCGATAAAGGGTTTAGAACGCGTCACTGCACCACTAGAAGCCAACTCCATCGATCAAGCTGACACTTTCTCTCCCTCTTCTTCTCATGCTCCCTGTGACTCTCCTTTAACTCCTCCGGTGACTTTCTTTTATTTGAAGATTATTTTTTGCACGCCGCTTGGCCGGTTACCGCTGGTAGGCCTATTAAAAACATTTTGGCGAATGGTTAGGTGGCTCGATAGTCTGTAGTGAAGGAGCGCGCTCCCGCTCACGGGAGCCTGCTCACGCTGCGCTCTGCAGCAAACAGCTGTTTGCTTTTCACCCAACAACGACAACCGAGTCACGGAACGCTATGTTGTAGCGTTGATAAACGAAACAATTTAACAACATTGCTAGTCAAAATACCAATACGACAGGACAATTATTTTAAAGCAATATTTTTAGTGGCCCGAGCGGGCAAGTGGAAAGTACGTTATGCTGGCCCGGGGTGTCTAAATAGTGGTTCCAGGCCAGCGGGCCATTTATAATGTCGAGCCCTGTCGGTTACCGACCGGCCCACTTCAGTACCGGCCCATCGGGATTCGTCCCGAACGCCCCGATGGCCAGTTCGCCCCTGAGCACATCTCTATATACATCGATACAACATTACGCGTTGATAGAAATCAACACTTAATGAAATAAGACCCCACGGTTTGATGATTGATAGGTGTGTGGACTGTCTTTCATTTTGACACACAGAACAATGGGGGCTATCCACCCTTATCCACAATGTAAAGTAATTCACACAGCCTCTTTCCTCTTCTCTGTGAGGAGCAACAGGTTCAGCTTTCAGAACAAAGTAACCAAAAACAAAAATGGCATTCATTTTTTTAAATATGTTGTGTAGTAATAGATTTATTTATTTTTCTACTCAAGAGAGTATCAGAATGTGTATTTTGTGGTTTTCAGCATGTCAACTCTTTCACTTGCGGAGAAATTGCAGGATTGGCTCCAGGTCGCCCTTTTTATGCACTACAAGACAAATGTGCCTTTTTATTTCATACAGTTCAATTTGGATTGAGACAGGGAAATAATCTAAACCTCACGCGTGTCAAGGGGAGCGTGTACGGTGTATGTAATTACATTGCAAATACTGACTTGAGCCCCACCACTGTATGGGTTAGCCCTACCATAGATTACCCAACAAAAATACTCTGGAGCCGCCACTGCGCATGCTGGCTCTTACGGAACCGACTAACTCCCCTTGTGTATGTACAGTTCTCAACATGGCTAGACTTGTAGTGATTTTCACCTCTTTTAATACTTTTCACTTCATTCTGAAAGAAAGAGGTGAAATGTGCTAACGTGACGTCCATCTTGGTGTTGGTGACGTATGCAAGACCGGAGATGTAGTTCATTGAGCGCTTCACACAAAATAATGTGTTACTTCACAGTTTTACGACACGTTTTTATTTTTTTGACTTGCAAAATTATCTTTTAAATTGTCAAACATCATATGTGTAATTCGTTGCACAATTCAAACGGAATCAAAAGATAATCTTTCTCTCTCCATTGACTTCAATACATGATTTTTCCGAAATAAGGTCCCATGGAGCTCCCCCGGAAGGGGAGGGACTTTGCCACTCTATAAATAGAGAACTACGGCAGATATATAATATTTAATGCAGCCCAACCATGTATTACAATATCGTTATGTGATGACCTCCAAAGAGAAAAGCAAGCACACTCGGAATAAAGTATTATTTTATTTTTTTTAAATGTTTTCGGTCTGTTTCCGGTATTTGTTTATGACGATGTGATGTGAGATGTGAGACTGGGTTGGAGAATTGCACAGGGGCAAATAACGTATGCCACAATTTTAGATGCGGATTTTGTTAAACTAATACGTTTGCGTTGTGGACCAACACTATAAATTGCCGGGGAAGGGGGTAGCAATAAAGATAACACCATTAAACAGTTACACAACATAACAGAAATAATATCGATAGCAGCGTCCCTAGCAACCACCTTGGTAACAATGAAAACGTTGTATGGACACAATTTCCTGAAGTAATCTTCGTAATAACTAGCAAACTAAAGATCATGTACATCCACTGCACACATAATCTGAAATAAAAACTCATATTTCTCGCATCAAATGACATCAAAACGCATTTGAATGGCCAAACTAACCTTAAAATAGACATTTTACACCGAGAATAAAACGAATGTCGGCCATGTTTTTTTATTCTGCAGGGAGAAATTTGAAGATCACGTGACATAGACGCCAGCCATTAGGCGCATTCACACCGCAGTACTTTTCCCACAAAGGTTCATGAGAACTTAGTTCATGAGAACTCGAACTAAGTACAGATCGCGTTCACACCGGAATAAGTCCCTGGGGGAGGATTAGGCAAATGAAGCTGCTGAGGTCACTTCTTCTTCTTCTGCTTTGGGTTTACTGGCAGGCTGCAAACCACTTCACGGCGTATACTGCCGCCCAAAGTCCCCAGCCGGAAGTCCCCGGAGTTGGGGACTGGCTTCAGTAGCAGCTGCTGGGGCTCCCAGCAGCTTCTACTGAAGCCTTCCGAGTAAATCGCCAGAACGCCGACACCTCCTCATCTCCACCGCTCCCATGTTTTATTTTGTGTTGCCATAAGTTAGTCTCTCTGCGTTTCTGCGCTGGGCTAATGTTAATGCTAATAATGCTAATGCGAGGATAATAAAATGGCGGCTTCACAAAACTTTTTGGGAGTTTTACGGGGCGTGGTTTGCAATCCGCCCAGCCAATCAGACATAGGAACCTTTTTCTCCCACGAAAGTCCCTGCTCTCTAGCAGGGACGAAAAAGGGGGTGAAAAGGTTCTCATGAACTCATTTTAGTTCCGGCTCTTTTTGGTGTGAACACAACATTTCGGAACTATATCGGAGCTAAAGTGGGAAAAGTACTGCGGTGTGAACGCGCCTATTGGAATGAATGTTGAAAAAAAACGTAGGCATCTTACAATTTCAGAGGCGTTTTTGTAGAAATACTACATCCCAAGTTGTGGACCAACGTAGTTATTACACGTTTTTTTGTGAGACTGGGTTGGAAATGCTGTTCCACTTATGTGATGTACCCCAAACATTTTACCAAAATGAAGTGTCATCATCATGTCACTATTACATATGAATTGCTGTTTCACCTTTGATCAACCAGTTTGAATTATATGTGAAATGTATGTTTCACCATGCTATGTCTTAAATTTCATTCCTGAATTATCTGAAATACAACATGAGCCCCTAAATGTGTTCAATGTGTGATACAACAATGAAATGGATGATTTCACTCTTCATGTCTTACATTTTATCTTTACTTCATAAATTACATCTGCTCATATCATGTGAATTTGTCTCAAGTTAAATGGTTGCATAACATTGGATAATGTGAAATGTGTTTTACATACATACTAAGGAAATGTTCTTTCAGTCTTAAGGAAAGTCTTCTTTGTTCATGTAGATCTTTTAAGTCGCTACATATTATACCTCCGTTTTGATCATCTAAATCACGTTTGTTATAACCATGTGAATTGATCCCATTTTATGTGTGTTGTATGTGACATACATACAGTGGGGAAAAAAAGTATTTAGTCAGCCACCAATTGTGCAAGTTCTCCCACTTAAAAAGATGAGAGAGGCCTGTAATTTTCATCCCAGGTACACTTCAACTATGAGAGACAGAATAATAATAATAATGGGTTCCATTTATAAAGCACTTTATATCTGATCTCAGATCCCAAAGTGCTAGAATGGGGGGAAAGAATCCAGGAAATCACATTGTAGGATTGTTAATGAATGAATTGGTAAAATATGTATTTGGTCACTTACCAAGCTACACCCCCAGGCTATTTGTACATCCAGAAGCCCCGCTCCCTGGGTCGTGGCGGTGGATTGGCTGTTATCCACCGAGCTGGCATCCTGGTTAAAGAACTCCCAGTACCTACTACCACCTCATTTGAGTGTGTTGTCTTCAAACTGGCTGGGTCTGCTCCGCTCCAGGTTGCCCTCATTTACCGCCCACCTAAAGCTTCCACTACCTTCCTGTCTGAGCTGTCTGAGTTACTCACCTCTCTCTGCTCCATGTCTCCATCAACTCTCCTGCTCGGTGATTTTAACATCCATGTGGACTCGAGTAACTGCACATTCGCTGCTGAATTCCTCTCACTTTTGGACTGCTTCAGCATCAAGCAACATGTCCAGGGCCCCACCCACATCAAAGGCCACACGCTGGATCTGGTGTGCTCTACCGGCTCTCCGCCTCCTGACCTACAGCGCCTCGACCTGGCTGTATCTGACCATCACACCATCCTCTTCACTGTTCCGGTCTCGCTGCCCAGGCAGCATCCTAAACGCACCATTATGTTTAGGAACATTAAGACTGTGAGTGCACCGGCCCTATCCGACCTGATAGCTACCCACATGGCCTCGGGTCCCTCCGACTCCACCGTGGACGGCCTGGTAGCCCACTACAACACCGTCCTATCCCTCAGTCTCAACTCTCTCGCCCCCATTAAAACCCGGACTGTTTCCTTCACCCGCCCTGCCCCCTGGTTCACCGCTGAACTCCGCCGTTTGAAGGCCTCTGGCCGCCAGCTGGAGAGGCTCTCCAAAAAAACTGGCCTCACGGTCCACCTCCTGGCCTTTCGTGAGCATATCAAAATGTATAAGGAAGCTCTCTCCCATGCCAAGACTCACTACTACTCCTGTCTCATTGGTGCTCAGCAAAGCAACCCCAGAAGACTGTTCTCCACCATCAACCGCCTATTACGGCCCCCTGATGCCCCCAGCCCTCAGGGGCTCCCGATCTATGCTCCAAATTCCTCGACTTCTTCCAGGCGAAAGTCGAGGCCATCCATCAGCAGCTCCTGGTGACTGGCCCTTCCTCCCTACCTGCACCTCAGCCACCTGGTAACGCACCCCAAGCGCCGCGCCTCTCCCACTCCAACCTCTCCTCCTTCTCCCCTGTGGATGCTCTCCAAGTGGCCAAACTGGTCAGCTCGGCCAAGACCTCCACCTGCTCCCTGGACCCCATGCCCACAGCCCTGGTCAAGGACTGCCTACCCACCCTCTGTCCCTACATGGTGGTCATCATCAACGCTTCTCTGGCTTCTGGTACAGTCCCCACCAGCTTCAAACTGGCCTCAGTCACCCCCATACTCAAAAAACCTGGCCTGGACCCCGACGACCTCCAGAACCACCGGCCGATCTCCAACCTTCCCTTCCTCAGCAAAACTCTGGAAAGAGTGGTCGCCGGCCAACTCCATCTGTACATGTCCAACCATGAGCTCTATGAGCCCTTCCAATCCGGCTTCAGACAGCAACACAGCACTGAGACCGCCCTCATCAAGATCACCAACGATCTCCTCATTGCTGCTGACTCTGGCAGCCTCAGCATCCTCATCCTCCTGGACCTCTCTGCAGCATTTGACACCATCTCTCACAACATCCTCCTCACCCGCCTCTCAGACCTCCTGGGTGTCACTGGCACAAGCGCTGTCCTGGTTGACTTCCTAACCTTCACAACAGGAAACAGTTTTGTCTCCATCAGTGGCTCAAACTCACCCCCGGCCCCAGTCCACCACGGTGTACCCCAGGGCTCTGTGCTTGGCCCCCTCCTGTTCACCATTTACATGCTCCCCCCTCGGTCAGATCATCCGACATCATGGACTCAATTTCCACTGCTACGCTGATGAGACCCAACTGTATCTCAGCACCACTCCATCCTCCCAGCTCCCCCCTCAGTCTCTCATCAACTGCCTGCATGACATCAAAACATGGATGTCTTCCAACTATCTCAAACTGAACAGCAGGAAAACAGAGCTCATGGTTGTGGCAACCCAAGGCCCTGCTCCAGAAGGTTGGTGACTTCGTCCTTGAGGTTGACGGCTGCTCCATCTCCCCATCTCCTGAAGCCCGCAACCTGGGTGTCATCCTTGATTCCACCCTTTCCTTCCATTCCCACGTCAAGTCTGTGACCAAGTCGGCATTTTTCCACCTGAGGAACATTGCCAGACTCCGACCGTCACTCTCGGAGTCGGTTGCCGAAACCCTGGTGCATGCGTTTGTCACCACACGCTTGGACTACTGCAATGGTGTCCTGTTCGGGGTTCCCAACAAAACCCTGGACAGGCTCCAGTATGTCCAAAACTGTGCTGCTAGGGTCCTCACACACACAAAGCCGTGGCAGCACATCACTCCCACCCTCATCCACCTACACTGGTTGCCGGTCAAGTCCCGCATCACCTACAAAATCCTCCTTACCTACAAGTCCCTCCATGCCCTTGCCCCCCAGTACCTATCGGACATCCTTCACCCACATGCCCCACCCCGGAACCTGCGGTCCTCAGACTCCGGCCTGCTTACCACCCCCCCGCACCAAACTGCGAACCTTCGGGGACAGAGCCTTCAGCGTGGCAGCCCCCACCCTCTGGAACGCTCTCCCTGCGGAGATTCGCAACATCCCCACACTCGATGCCTTCAAAGGGGCCCTCAAGACCCATCTGTTTGCCAAGGCTTTCGGCCCCTAAATCGATCTGTTGTTTTGTCTGTCTGACTTTTGTTTTGTTATGTTTGTTTTTTGCCCTATTACTTGTAAAGCGACCTTGGGTCCCTTGAAAGGCGCTATATAAATCAAAGATATTATTTATTATTATTACAAACTCCACTATGGCCAAGACCAAAGAGCTGTCAAAGGACACCAGAAACAAAATTGTAGACCTGCACCAGGCTGGGAAGACTGAATCTGCAATAGGTAAGCAGCTTGGTGTGAAGAAATCAACTGTGGGAGCAATTATTAGAAAATTTAAGACATACAAGACCACTGATAATCTCCCTCGATCTGGGGCTCCACGCAAGATCTCACCCCGTGGGGTCAAAATTATCACAAGAACGGTGAGCAAAAATCCCAGAACCACACGGGGGGACCTAGTCAATGACCTGCAGAGAGCTGGGACCAAAGTAACAAAGGCTACCATCAGTAACACACTACGCCGCCAGGGACTCAAATCCTGCAGTGCCAGACGTGTCCCCCTGCTTAAGCCAGTACATGTCCAGGCCCGTCTGAAGTTTGCTAGAGAGCATTTAGATGATCCAGAAGAGGATTGGGAGAATGTCATATGAAACCAAAATAGAACTTTTTGGTAAAAACTCAACTAGACGTGTTTGGAGGAGAAAGAATGCTGAGTTGCATCCAAAGAACACCATACCTACTGTGAAACATGGGGGTGGAAACATCATGCTTTGGGGCTGTTTTTCTGCAAAGGGTCCAGGACGACTGGTCCGTGTAAAGGAAAGAATGAATGGGGCCATATATCGTGAGATTTTGAATGACAACCTCCTTCCATCAGCAAGGGCATTGAAGATGAAACGTGGCTGGGTCTTTCAGCATGACAATGATCCCAAACACACCGCCCGGGCAACGAGGCAGTGGCTTCGTAAGAAGCATTTCAAGGTCCTGGAGTGGCCTAGCCAGTCTCCAGATCTCAACCCCATAGAAAATCTTTGGAGGGAGTTGAAAGTCCGTGTTGCCCAGCGACAGCCCCAAAACATCACTGCTCTAGAGGAGATCTGCATGGAGGAATGGGCCAAAAATACCAGCAACAGTGTGTGAAAAACTTGTGAAGACTTACAGAAAACGTTTGACCTCTGTCATTGCCAACAAAGGGTATATAACAAAGTATTGAGATTAACTTTTGTTATTGACCAAATACTTATTTTCCACCATAATTTGCAAATAAATTCTTTAAAAACCAGACAGTGATTTTCTGGATTTTTTTTTCTCATTCTGTCTCTCATAGTTGAGGTATACCTCGGATGAAAATTACAGGCCTCTCATCTTTTTAAGTGGGAGAACTTGCACAATTGGTGGCTGACTAAATACTTTTTTTCCCCACTGTATGTGATGTACAAAAACATTTCACAAAACTGTGTTTACATTATTATTGTATGTGAAATCTATGTGCTATTATGCTATGTCTTACATTTCGTATAAACATCTGAACACAACATGCGCCTGTATCATGTGAAGAAGTTAAGTGTGTTTTACATTAAGGAAATGTATGACTTCTGATGTTTTACATGTTATATCTGATACCTGGAGTTTTTTTTACCGTTGCTTGTGTCATGTAAATTCATCTAATGTGAAATATGGTTCAGTCCATACATGTAATATTTAGGTTTTTAATTTACTTATTTTATTTCACGTAAAATGTACGGATCACTTTAAGCCCTGAACCATTTTATTCACGCTGGGCAAATGGTTTTCTCCCCATGACTTTAAAATATATCTCCATATGTTGGGGGGGGGGGGGGGGGGGGGTTAAATATGACAAAGCCCATGTATGTGTGTGAGAAATATGAAATGTATGTTTTCATGCGACTCTTTACATATTACATCTGCTTCTATCATGTGAATCTATCTCAAGTGAATGTGGTGCCTCAACTCGGATAAATGTGTTCCACATAGTCGTA
>CADEHL010001093.1:322620-365120 GCA_902827135.1 Harpagifer antarcticus | reverse complement strand
AGGTGGTCTCGGAACACTTGCTTGCGAACTCTGGAGCGGTTCATTGCTTGTGTGAACGCAGTTCGCACCAAAACATAGGAAGCGTAGTATTTACGTGTCACAAGAACGCGGATGTCTTCAAAAACTTTAGCGAAAGAGTCTTTCAAGACATCCGCGGTTGTTTAGTTAAAGAGTGAAGCAGAATGAAGTGTTGAACAGTGTCGTGTAAAGTAAAAATGCCTTTTTTTACTTTACCTGTCGACGGTGAAACGCCCCTCCTTACTGCAGAACGACTCATTATGTTCTAATGTTTTTTAACGGACGTTGTCTGATTATATAATCATATGCGCGGGCCGCTAGTTTGTTGCTTTTGAGTTGTTGGTATTGCATTTTAATTGTAGTATCATTATAGAGCAAGCCAGGAAGAAAGATTTCGAAACACTTCGAAATGTGGAGAAGTTGTGAACAAAAACACAATTATCAGTAATATAAAAACAGTTAAATATTTTAAGGAATAGACAGCAGTGTTTCTGCCAGACCAGGGCTGAGAGGGCGTCCACCCCCAGAGCGGGGGGGTGCTTGAATTTTGACTTGAGCCGTCCCTTATAGATACTGTCTTTTTACGTTAGTGAGCCGTATCATTTGGCTCGGCTGTTTCGGCTCCCAAACGGCTCTTCGTGTTACCACAGTTTGCCACAGAGCCTCAGTTTTGCCGCTGCAAGGCTCCGGTGCTCTCAGCTCACGCGCGTGCTCCACTAACTAGCACTGCTCATCGCGTCCAAATCGCGCACGTTCCGCCGATGTCGGGAAACAATCTTCAAAACTCCGAAAATAATCCCACCAGACTCCTTTGCCCCTCCAACAGAGGGATGTCCTTGTCCGTTTTCGTCATTTCAAGCGATAGAAACTCTCGATCTTCTCTCGAATTATTAATATTTTTGGACGCCCTCGGCTCGAGTTCAGGGCGTCCTGAGGCGTCAAATGACGGCAAGACACTCCCCTGGCGGAAACGCTGATAGATAGCCCAGTGGGTAGAGCCGGCGGCCCGAATGCGGCGATGTCCTCCGCGCAAATGGTTCAAAGCCCGGAATGGATGTACTTTTAATCATTGCTTTTTAACTTTAATACTTTAATAACTGATAAAAGGCCCTCTCCTCCCAACATTTTTTCCAGCACTCTCTAGTCTCTTCTCAATAACCCAATACACACAATTATCAATCTTTAATTGCAAATAGAACATGATATTCAGTCTTAGTGTGTGTGTGCATCGAATATTTTTCAAGCCAAAGATACGTTAAACCCACTGCAGCCTTGCACTTCGCCAGGAGAGGTCGCTGTAACTGAAGCTTCAAGAAATGAACCTATTTCCGACACAATTGTCCAAGTGGTTCGATGCTTCATTCAAAGCTTAATTTTGCCATCACTAACTATTAGGTGTGAATGCAAGACTAAAGTGAACTATCTAAACACTCAGAGAGTCCTTTAGCTCACCTGAGTCTCTCAGTCTGAGAGGAGAGCTCTCCTCCAGCTTGTTGTGGAACAAACAGCTCCTTATGTCCGTTAGTGCAACTAGCTAACCAGATGCTAACAACACAATCCCTGCTGACACCGGTCCCTCTCTCTCCCTCTCTCTCTCCATGTCTCTCTCTCTCGATCACACTAAATGCGCTATTGCCACACACACACAGAGTCGAGCTTGAATGACACAAGCACACGTTTATTTCCATGCAACTCTCTGATTGGTCTGGTGTCATGCCTCTGTTGCATTCACTGAACACGGGAAATTACAGTCCTACCGTCCTCTCTTGTGTCATGATGAAGTTCACGTAAAGCACGGTCAATGTATTATATTCTTGAGGGAAAATTGCCCGGGGCTACAGAAAAAACATTCGCCAGGTGTACCCACCTTGGGACCCGTTATCGTTTGAGGGGTCCGTTTCTGCGGTTCCGTAATGTCCTTGTGTGAATGAAAGGGCTATACGAAAGAGAAAAGTAGCGGATACAACACGAACCGTCTCCATGTAAACGGGGTCTAAAAGGATTCAAGGTAAAAAAGTTAAAAAGCAAATGGAAAAAGAGAGCGGGAGAAATTGACAGTTTTGCAGATTATTGATGTTTTGTCATACAAATGGCATAACCAGAGGTGAAAGAAGTAGGCCTACTCAAATGTTATACTTAAAGGGCACCTATCATGCAAAATGCACCTTTGTACGTCTTTTATACATGATTATGTGTCCCCGGTGTTCCAGGGAACTCGCCAAGTGTCAGAAAACACAACCCTCTCTATTTTCCTCCTTCGCCAAATCTCTAAAAAAGGGGCTGCAACGGATCTGAAAAAAATGGATCCACATTCCGACACTTTTCTACGTCACAAAGACGTACTCCGCTTATTGGTCAACTCTCCACCTATCAGGGGAATGAGCCACGGCCACTGCATTGCCAAACCTCTCATTCGCATACAGGCTATCGGCAGGGTACCCCAGTCACATCTGTGTTTTTGCCTGCTCTTGGCAGGATGTCTAAGCCAGTTAAACCACGGACATGTTTATGAACTTCTCTCAAGTCCAACACGGATATGCCTCCAAACTAATGCTACACCCGGGATCAATACCAACCATCCGGGACCAGGCCAGTGAGGACACATCCAATTCTGAAGCTGTAAGTTTTTATTTAGTGGTGTTTTTCCTGATAAAGCTATATCTAGCTTGTAGTATGTAGCATGTAGCTTCGCCGTATCAATTTCGCCTCAACCCCAACTAGTAATCGGTTAGGTGTTTATATGTTCTTGTAACATTTTATTTTGTACGCTCCTGTCACGGTTGAGTGAAGGAAGCAGGACCCAAGCGCAGATAACTCTGATAAACCTTTATTTCAAGGCTAATGGAATGAAGACAGACAAAAACAGAACACTCACCGGTGAATTCCGTCACCAACAAAAGAAGCACCGACACTGAACACAGCACGAGACAAGACTAAATACAGGGAGGGATAATTACAAGACACAGGTGAACACAATCGGCTAACGAGACACAGGTGAGGAGGAGGAGAAAACCACAGGGACCCCAGGAAACTAACGACAGGAGGAAAACATGACAGAGAACAGTGAAAACAACCCAAACCTAAACAGAACTGTGACAGAACCCCCCCCTCAAGGGACGGATTCTAGACGTCCCTACCCCCCCAAAACAAAAATCCAATAAAGTCAGCAGGGTGGGTGGAGGGGGTCCGGAGGACGGGACTAAGCTGACCGCCCAGGAGCCCAGTAGGGGACCAGGAAGGGATCTCGGGCGGACGGCCCGGGGGCACGGCAGAAGCCGAGAAGGGGGACTCGGGCGGACGGCCTGGGGGCAAGGCAGAGTCCATGGTGGGGGTCTCGGGCAGACGGCCCGGGGGCAAGGCAGAGTCCATGGTGGGGCGAAGGCCACAGCGGGCGAACTCAGGGGGCCGAGCATGAGGGCGAAGGCAGCGGCAGGAAGAGTCAGGGGGCCGGGCTCGAGGACGAGGGCAAGCGGCAGGAAGAGTCAGGGGGGCCGGGCTCGAGGACGAGGGCAGCGGCAGGAAGAGTCAGGGGGCCGGGCCCGAGGACGAGGGCAGCGGCAGGAAGAGTCAGGAGGCCGGGCCCGCGGACGAAGACCGCGGCTCACAGAGGGTCGGGATCGAGGGCGAAGACCAGACAGCTCCGGAGGCCGGGCAGGACCCGGTGTCGGCCCGGACAGGAACCGGAGCCGGCGGGACAGGCTTCGGCAGGATCCCCCACGGAAGAGGACCAGGAGTTGGCAGGACCCCCAGCAGGAGAGCGGTTGGCGGGACCTCCGACGAGACAGGACAAAGGGTTGGCAGTACCCCCGGCAGGGAGAGTAGACGGCGGGACCTCCAACGGCACAGGACACAGGGTTGGCAGTACCCCCGGGCAGGTGAGTAGACGGCGGGACCTCCAACGGAAACAGGACATAGGGTTGGCAGGACCCCCGGCAGGAGAGTAGTCGGCGGGACCTCCAACGGGACAGGACATGGGGTTGGCAGGACCCCCGGCAGGAGAGTAGTCGGCGGGGCCTCCAACGGGGACAGGACATGGGGTTGGCAGGACCCCCGGCAGGAGAGTAGTCGGCGGGGCCTCCAACGGGACAGGACATAGGGTTGGCAGGACCCCCGGCAGGAGAGTAGTCGGCGGGGCCTCCAACGGGACAGGACACAGGGTTGGCAGGACCCCCGGCAAGAGAGTAGTCGGCGGGGCCTCCAACGGAACAGGACATAGGGTTGGCAGGACCCCCGGCAGGAGAGTAGTCGGCGGGACCTCCAACGGGACCGGACAAAGGGTTGGCAGGACCCCCGGCAGGAGAGTAGTCGGCGGGGCCTCCACCGGGACAGGACCCAGGGTTGGCAGGACCCCCGGCAGGAGAGTAGTCGGCGGGGCCTCCAACGGTACAGGACATGGGGTTGGCAGGACCCCCGGCAGAAGACTAGTCTGCGGGACCTCCAACGGGACAGGACATGGGGTTGGCAGGACCCCCGGCAGAAGACTAGTCTGCGGGACCTCCAACGGGACAGGACATGGGGTTGGCAGGACCCCCGGCAGAAGACTAGTCTGCGGGACCTCCAACGGGACAGGACATGGGGTTGGCAGGACCCCCGGCAGGAGACTAGTCTGCGGGACCTCCAACGGCACATGAGTAGGGGCTTGAGCGGGGACTCGAGAGAGGGCTCGAGAGGGGACTCGAGAAGGAACTCGAGAGGTGACTGGAGAGGGGACTCGAGAGGGAACTCGACAGGAGACTCGAGAGATGACTTGAGAGGAGACTTGAGAGGGATCTAGAAAGGGGACTCGAGAGGGAACTTGAGATGGGAGGAGGGAAGGGACTAGAGAAGTGACTCGAGGAGGGACTTGAGAAAGGACTTGAGTAGTGACTAGAGGTGGGACTGGAGAAGGGACTAGAGAAGGGACTAGGACAGCTGGGGCCAGAGCTAAGGCTGGAACCATGGCTGCTGGGGCCAGAACTAGGTCTGGAACCATGGCTGCTGGGGCCAGAACTGGGGCCGGAATGATGGCTGCTGGGGCCAGAACTGGGGCCGGAATGATGGCTGTGTGGGCCGGTTCTGTAGCCGGAACCATGACTCTTGGGGCTCGGATTGCTAGCCTGGACTTGCGACTCCTTCTCCTAGAAGCCGCCTGAAGGCTCCGTGGACCTCCAAAAGCCAGCCGAGTTCCAGAAAACGCCTCTTGGACAGGAGCAGGAACTGGGGCGGAAGCACTGGTTGACTCCAGACGGAACACACCGAGACGTTTATAGTCCGCAGGCTGGAAATCACACACCCAGATGAAGTTCAACATCCAGTCAGGTAAGAACTTCACCAAGTCTGGTTTCTCCATAGCCAACCGGTGCGCCTCTACCAGAGCGGCCTCCTTCTGCCGAACACTGGACGCTCCCCTCCACCAATCATAGCAGCCAGCCAAAGCAAAGGAAAAATGCTGTAATTCCACCTCAAATGGGTCATCTGCTGGGTCCATCTCTGGTCGGTGCTTTCTGTCACGGTTGAGTGAAGGAAGCAGGACCCAAGCGCAGATAACTCTGATAAACCTTTATTTCAAGGCTAATGGAATGAAGACAGACAAAAACAGAACACTCACCGGTGAATTCCGTCACCAACAAGAGAAGCACCGACACTGAACATAGCACGAGACAAGACTAAATACAGGGAGGGATAATTACAAGACACAGGTGAACACAATCGGCTAACGAGACACAGGTGAGGAGGGAGGAGAAAACACAAGAGCCACAGGTGAACACAATTAGCTAACGAGACACAGGTGAGGAGGGAGGAGAAAACACAGGGACCCCAGGGAAACTAACGACAGAGAACAGTGAAAACACCCAAACCTAGACAGAACTGTGACAGCTCCGCAGTCTTTGCTTTGTCTTTTATTTTAATTATCAGGCATTTGCGAACATGTTCAGACTGCCGTAATGGCGATCTGTGTGAAGGCTGTAAAGCCACGCCTAGCCTAGCCGATAACACAAGTATTTATTCTCCTATGTATTATTATTTTGTATCCTCTAAAAAATCATATTGAGTAAGTTATAATAACAAACGTAATCTTCTGGAGGTAAGTGCCGTTTTTTCCAGCGTTATGTAAAAGCTTTTGTGATTGTAGTCTGTAAGAACGATCATATATCATCGATCTGTAAGCTAAGCTACGCTAAGCTAAGCTAATGAGACATGCCGTTTTTTCCAGCGTTATGTAAAAGCTTTTGTGATTGTAGTCTGTAAGAACGATCATATATCATCGACCTGTAAGCTAAGCTACGCTAAGCTACGCTAAGCTAATGAGACATGCCGTTTTTTGCAGCGTTATAAAAGCTTTTGTATGTTTACTTGTTCGCGCACATGAATATAAATGGGGGTGTGTTAGGATACAACACTGTATGTATGTATGCGAGGGGACACACACACCACGAGTAAAACGGAGCTAAAGCCCTGGTATGTTGTTGTTGACGACATTTATATACTAATCTAAACCACTTTTTTTGTTGTGCTTTTTTTAACATTGCACAGGCTACGTGGCCAACTTGATGGACCTCATCTTCGACCAAGTCTTTGTGGACCCTGCACCATTATGAGCAACCTGACAGGGAGGAGGTCATCGCCGGGTATGCTACACGGTTCAATTTGGCTGCTGTCTGAACCTAACATAGACATTTCACGGATCAGAGGACAACGCAGGCCGGAATCACCACTCTGATCCTGTGTCGAAGGAAGCCCCAGCACCAGCTCACAAAGCTCCTGTTTTTTATGGGTTCAAATAACCGTTGATTTTGACAATAAAGTTCCGAGTTGATATCAAGTGTGTCGTGATTATTCATGTTTGGATGGGTAAAGAATATTCTGATTTCAAAAGCATAAGGTTGTGTGTGGACTTTTTTTGTCGTACACATGGGCGTGTTATGCAATTGCTGTGGAGTATATAATATAATAGTACATGTACAATGACAGAATGAAAGATTGCATAAAGCCATATACACCAGTATTTATTTCCATGAACAATATTAGCATTCGTTTTACAATTTCAGTCAAAACAAACAAACCACTCAGTGCTCTATTTGCCTCAACTGTAGTCCAACTGTGTTCAGCTCTGTAAATATTCAATGCATTCTGCAGGGACAACACATTTAGGCACACAGGCTCCAATCCAGGACAGTCCACCATACAGGTTACAGAGTCCTCATGTTCCTGCATCCGTCTTTACACCTAGTGTGATAAACATATATTGAATGACATGTGAAAAATGTATTCTCTAAACAGACAACTTAGTGAAGCTAATGTTACGTGTGGTATCTCCATGCAGCACATGCTCCGGTTCAGAAGGCATCGTGGCGCAAGTTGCACATGTACCCCTTTAGAAAGAAGTCAATAACTGAGCTTTTAAAACACATGAAACACACATTGCTGACAACTGAGGTGTTGGAGTTATACTTTTTATCACCCTAAGTTATTGAACTTTCCAACGGTTGTTGCACGATGTTGGAAGAAAAGGACTATAAACTATTAAACGCAATGAGGCCATTGTATATATGCTGAAAATATGAATGTCTCCCTTTATAAATATATATATGTATCACTGTGTTTGCGTTACAAACTCTAAGTTACAAACTGTACACATTGCATTCTTGCTAATTAGCCAAAATATGAATGGAATAAGTAGCAAGCATCGTAACAGAGTAAAAATAAATAGGGACAACAGCTTGTCAACTAACCATTCAGAAACGTCCTGCTGCAACCGAGATGTTTGCACCTCCACCAAAACCTCCGCTGCTTCAGTTTCTGGATCAAATTGATAATATGCTTGAACAGATGCATTGCTCTGAGATGACATGTTTATTCCACACTCGTAATCACAGCAAGCATGGTAACGTGACTCTCGCCGGCTCTTCTGCTGGGGGCGTGGTCAGCTGCTGCTCAGAATTTTCATAGGCAGGTTTGGAATAAAGCGAAAATGAGCGAAACGAGGCATGGCTAAAAAATGATCTGTTTGGTATTTTGAAAAATAAAATGTATAAATATACCTTATATAGGTATGGTCATACACTATATCATTTAAATATAGCATGATAGGTCACCTTTAAGTAAAAGTAAGAAAAGTAAAAGTCCTGCATTTAAAATATTACTCAGTAAAAGTACAAAAGTGTTGGCAGCAAAATAAGAATTAAGAACGAAATCTTACTAATAATAAAATGTTCAGAACAATATCATATCACTGGATTATAATTAGTAATCCATTAACGTGTTTTACATGTGCCAGGTATTATAATATATCATAATGCAATGGTCAAATTAAATGTATGTATACAAAATATGAACCTGCAAGAGTAACTAACTAATGACGTAAATTAAATGTAGTGAGTATAAAGTAGGACATTTGCTTAAAGAAAAATATGCATAAAAAGGAAATACTCAGGTAAAGTACATGTACCTTAAAAATGTACTTAAATGCAGTACTTGAGTACATTTACTTAGTTACTTTCCACCTGTTCTAAATTCCCCTTGTTTTTTTTAGTCTGCGTTGTATCGTTTGTGTTTTTGGTCCGGCACATTTGGGGACAGCTGCGGGTCCTCGAGCGGTTTGTTTACATGTGCGTTAGTGAAGAAGAGATCATGCAATTCATGATTTAATACTGCTATAGCTGTTGTAAGAAGCATTCAAGCTAATTAAAGTCAAAAGACTGTATTCCTTGTCTCCGTGTGAACTCTCTAAACGGAGTGCTGTTTCTGGATGAAGCGGCTCCGGCACAAACATCGCACAACATAAGATTCCCCAATATTGGTCCTTCGAGCTGGATAGCTTCACCCACGACAGCGCCATGGATGTACAGAAAACAGCAACAGCTACGATTGGAGCTCATGGAGGAAGACAGCGACAGCTTCCAACACACCTGCAAGGCTATAAGGTTAGCTTACCACAGTCTCTCTTGCCTAATCCTACCCCCCTCCAATATGACATTGCGCGTCAGCTGCGGTCACTTAGCCTGCAAACCGGGTTAGCAGCTGAGAGTGACCAGCTACACACTGCCATTGGATGCCCTCCCTCTTACTCCTTGCCAGGAGCAGCAAATAAGGCAAATTTGTGGGACATGGCACCTTATGCTAGCAACATGCCTGACCTGCAGAATATGTGTGCGAGGCCTCGACTGCCATCTCCCTCAGAGCAGAGCCGCTACAGTCACCAATCGTCAGAATACAGCCTCAGTGAGAATGGATCTGGCCCCCTCTCGTCACATCCACCTCCAACCCACTCACACTGGTTGGACTCACAAGCTGATAACCGCACCTTACAGCAGCAGCCGTTATCCACCAAGCATCAGGAGCTGCCAACGACAACATTGCTGTGCACGACTACAGCGACATTCCAGTCTCAAGCCCTCCCAGCCTTCATGCCGAGTCAGAATCAGGAGAGAAGTATATTGACTCAATCTCTACCACCAACAGTCACATCTGCACGGTTGTTGGGAGCTGTTTCTAAGACAACAGCACTTCTGGCTAGAAGCACCGTCATGTCGTCACCTATCATACAAGGGATGCAGGCAGCCGGTCACGTTGGCCAACAACTGCTGACAACTACAGGGTACCAGCCTGCTCACCAGCCATACCAGCCTATACCTCCTCCTGTGGCAACCATGTATGGCAGCATGCAGGTGGCAACACAAATCCCATATCAGTTTATGACGACGACATCCGCAGCAAACCAATATGTTCCGGCTGCACCTGTCCAACCACCATATCAACCACAGTACGCACCAGCGCTGTACCCGGCTCACCAGCTACCAGCTATACAACAGCCAGTGGCCCAACATCCAGTGGTTATGCCTCAGCAATCTTCCTACGTGCCACACAACTGGTCTGTAGCGCCTTCACTTTATACACAGTCTGATGTCCCCCAGCAGGCAGCGTATCAGTCTCTGCCTGTCCTTCCGGCACAGTATGCGTACCAACAGCCGCAGTACCAGCCAACGCAGTACCAGCAGCCGCAGTACCAGCAACCGCAGTACCAGCAGCCGCAGTACCAGCAGCCGCAGTACCAGCCACTGCAGTACCAGCAGGGTCATCTAAAATCGGCGTACCAACTGCAGCCTAGCCCATCTGCTCAGCCAGCCTATCAACTAGTGCCTTCTACCCCTGGTCCATTAATGCAGCAGCCTGTACCAGCCCTGCCAGTCCAGTATTCCGTTCAACCACAGCAGTCACTGTACGGGTCAAGTGCTCCCCTGCCTCCTAGACAGCCAGTCCCAGTACCTAAACTGCCTAAATTGGTGCGTGACAGCGAGAGAGAATTTACTGACCTAAAGATGGCGCTGGACCACTTACTCAGTGACCACACTGAACTGTCTGAGCATTACAAGTACCGTGTTCTCATGGAACAACTAGTTCTGGCTGAGGCCCAGTTAATAGCCCAGTCCTGCAGGCATTACGCCCAGCCTTACACGGCCGCCATGCAGGCCTGACAGCGGCAATATGGACAGCCACACCAGCTCGTACAAAGCGAGATTGCAACTATACTGAACTCTCCTGACCTCAAAGCTGGAGATACCAAAGCATTCCAGAGCTTCGCGCCTAGCGTTGACCTATTAGTAGGTATGCTGACGTCGCTGGAGGGACCCAACGGGATGGAAGTGATGTCGACTGGCCATGCCGATCGGCTCCTTAGCAAGCTCCCTAACCTTTCAAGGGACAGCTTCGTGGAGCATCTACAGGTTCAAGGTCGCCTTAACACAAACAGCCTAAACCCGTACAACCTCCGCGACCTCTCCAACTGGCTAAGGGGGAAGGCCGAAGCTCAACGACTATCTGAAAGGATGGCACAGCGCCATCGGAGTGAAGGTATACATCCCCCTAAAAGAGACAATCAATTTCCTGCACCAAGGCCTCACAACCATCAGGTCTCAGTTTACCAAGGCTCTGACAAGTCTGAAGCTGAAAACCGTCATCCTTCAGAGACGACTCGGCCAGAGGCTAAGCAGCAGAAATTCAAAAAGATGTGTCTCTTCTGTAAGAGTGATGAGCATTACCTGTCACAGTGTTCAAACATCATCCAGTGCTCTCAGGAGAAGTTTGAAAAATGGATAGTAGACGGCAAACGTTGTCGTAACTGCGGTCGCACCAACCACCGGCAAGAAGCTTGTAACTTAAAGAAAGCATGTAGTGAGTCCCAGGAAATACACCTCAGAGTTCTTCATTGTGTTACTAAGCCAAGTCCACGCGTCTACCTCATCACGCCAAATAATCGTGCTGTGCTCTCCAACTCCAAGCAAGGGGGGAAAGTCTACCTCAAGGTGGTGCCAGTCATCATCAGCCATGGGCACAAGTCCCTTGACACCTACGCGATCCTGGACGATGGGGCTGAACGAACGATGATACTGCCAGCTGCAGTTCAACACCTGGGACTCAAAGGGGAAGCTGAGTCTCTCTTTCTGCAGACCATCTGCCAAGATGTGGCCAGCCTCACTGGTGAGTCTGTTGACTTCCATGTGGCCTCTCTGACACAGTCTCTTAAGCAGCATCTCATTACGAGTGCCTTTACAGCGGGTCAGATAGCCTTATCAGAGCAGTCCTACCCTGTGACCGCACTCCAGAAGCGTTATCGCCACCTGAAGGGGCTTCCACTGAAGAACTTTAGTAAAGTTCAGCCGTTACTGCTAATTGGCTCGGATTGCACCCACTTGATCACAGCAACGGAGCCAGTCAGGGTCGGCCCCAAAGGTGGACCCACAGCCATAATACAGCACTCGGCTGGGCACTTCAGGGTCCAGATGGGCTAACATCTCAGATGACTTCATGCTACTTCACATCTGTCAAGCCAGCAGCAGATGACCTCTACCAACATGTTGAACGTCTCTGGCAGCTTGATGTACTCCCGTTCAAGAGTGAAAAGCTAGTAGTACGGTCCCGATTGGACCAGGAAGCCGTGAGTATCCTGGAAACCCGCACTGAAAGGGTGAAGGTGGGCGACACACTAAGGTATGCTACACCTCTTCCCCGCGTCAAGGACGCTCCACCCTTAATGGCCACTCCTGAAGCAATTATGCCAATGCTTCGCAGCACCGAGCGCAGACTCATTAAAGATCCAGCTAAGGCCAAAGTTCGCAAAGCAGAGATCCAAAAGCTCATCGATGGAGGGTGTGTGACTAAGCTTTCTACAGAAGAAGTGGATGAGTCCCACGAATCCTGGTTCATTTCCCATCACCTCGTCCATCACAATGGCAAGGATCGTCTTCGACTGTTCCTTTACTTACCGTGGTCTCTCACTTAATGAGCAACTCCTTCCTGGTCCAACACTTGGACCATCCCTTCTCGGCGTACTCCTGCGGTTCCGGCAGTATGCTGTCGCCATCAGTGGGGACATACGAGCAATGTTCCATCAGGTTCGTCTCCTGCCTGAGGACCGGCCACTGCTAAGGTTTGTCTGGAGAAACCTGCAAAGGGAGGAGAAACCTGCAAAGGGAGGAGAAACCTGACGTGTACCAATGGCAGGTTTTGCCATTCGGCACAACAAGCATCCCCTGCTGCGCAACGTTTGTGCTGCAAAAGCATGTCAAAGACCATGCAAAGGGAAATGAGGATGTACTGCAGTCAGTGGAGCAGTCATTCTACGTGGACAATTGTCTTCAGAGCCTTTCAACACCTGAGTCTGCCAAGCTCCTTGTGGACAAGATGTGTCAATGTCTAGCCTTAGGGGGTTTTGAGATACGGCAGTGGGCAAGCAATATCACTGCTGTCGTCTCCCATCTACCATCCACTGCCAGGTCAGAGAATACAGAGCTATGGCTAGCAGAGAAGAGCGCTGACCCTCAAGAGCCAGCTCTGGGCTTGATGTGGCACTGTCCGACTGATCGACTTGGTTACCAGTCAAGGCCAATGGAGAGCGCGACTCCCGGCAATATGACCCTCTCGGAGCCATTATTCCTTACACTACGAGGGCCAAAGTGCTTGTTCAGAAGTTGTGGGAGAAGAAGCGGAGATGGGACTACCCAAACCTTCCTCTTGATATTGTTCAGGCTTGGTACAGCTGGGAGAGGGAACTCCCCAGGCTGGCGGACATCACCCTGCCACGAACCTACACGCCACTGGAGGCTGCAACTGAAACCACCGACTACACTCTGCACGTCTTCTGTGACGCCTCCGAACGGGCATATGGTTCTGTAGCTTACCTCGCAACGAAGGTTGGTGACAAAGTCCATATGTCATTTGTCATGGCAAGGTCTAGGGTAGCCCCGAAGCGCCAGCAGTCGATGCCAAGGTTGGAACTCTGTGCAGCGTTGACAGGAGCTCAGCTATCCTCTCTCCTCCATCGAGAGCTCACCTTAAACATCACCCAGACCTATCTTTGGACTGATTCCACCACAGTCCTGACTTGGCTGACGTCAGAGTCATGTAGGTTCAAAGTCTTCGTGGGAACCAGGGTATCTGAGATCCAGGAATTGACAGCCGAGCACACCTGGCGGTATGTTGACACAGCCAATAATCCAGCTGATGACCTCATTCGTGGCAAGACAGTAGCTGAGCTGGCGGCACCAAATCGGTGGATTCAAGGTCCAATATTCCTACGTGGCCTGTCTGACCAATGGCCATCGCTTCCTGCCCCCACAGAGCCCGAAGATACTGACGAGCACAAACGAGCTACCTTCTGCGGCCTAACACGAACCAGTTCAGTACCTCCAACACCAGATGTCACACAGTTTGACACATGGACAGACTTGTTCGAGGCCACCAAACAGTTACTTCACAGGGCGGCAAATGACCTTTCCTTGCCTCAGTCTGACCTGCGTGACGCTGAAAGCCTCCTGTTGCAGCGCAGCCAAGCAGAATGCTTCCAAGAGGAGATTGAGTGTCTTAAGGCTGGAAAACCAGTAAAACCTGGCAGTAAGTTCAGTATGCTTTCACCGGAGATGGATCCTGCAATGGGTCTGATCCGCGTCGGTGGAAGATTTCGCCACCTGGAGACTTCCTGTGATATGGAAATTCACCCCATTGTTCTCGATCCCAGTCATGTAGTAACAAAACTCCTCATTAAGGACATGGACGAGCGCTTGCTCCATCCAGGGCCCGACAGGGTCTTTGCTGAGACTAGGCGCCAGTACTGGGTCCTGCGTGGAAGACAGGCCGTCAAGCATCATCAGAGGACTTGCACTGGATGCAGGAAGTGGAAAGGGAAGCCAGTGATACCGATTATGGCCGACTTGCCTTCTGCCCGTCTGCGGCTCCTCAAGCCTCCATTCTTCTCTACTGGGGTCGACTGTTTTGGGCCGTATACCGTCAAGGTAGGGCGGCGCAGTGAAAAATGGTGGGGAGTCATCTTTAAATGTCTCACGACTCGCTGTGTCCACCTAGATCTGCTTAATAGCATCGATACAGATGCTTTCCTCTTGGCCTTAAGGTGATTCATCGCTCGGCACGGCACCCCCTTCGAGATTCTCTCAGATCAGGGGACAAAGTTCCGGGGAGCGGCTAGGGAGCTTGAGGAGGCGTTTGCTGAAATGATGCCCCAACTGCAAGAAGAACTTGCAAAGAAACAGATCAAGTTTCGCTTTAACCCTCCAGCATCTCCCCACTTTGGTGGTGCGTGGGAGCGCGAGATACAATCAGTCAAGAAGGCTCTACAAGTGGTGATCGGCACTCAGTCTCTCCAGGGAGAAGTCCTCCTTACCTTGTTAGTCGAGGTGGAAGGTATCTTAAATGCCAAACCCTTAGACTATGTGTCATCAGACCTCACAGATCCAGATCCTGTGACGCCAAGCATGTTGCTGATGGGGCGGCGGGATGCCTCCCTTCAACAAGTATCATACGCTACAGACACCCTCAGCAAGAGGCGGTGGCGTCATTGTCAAATGATGGTTGACCACTTCTGGGTGCAGTTCATCAGAAGCTACTTGCCATCCCTTCAAGTCTGCCAGAAGTGGTGGCAGCACACTGATGGTCTTCTTCAAGGTACTGTCGTGATGATAGTTGATCCTCAGCTTCCACGTGCCCACTGGCCAGTGGGGAAGGTCGTCAAGCTGAAGGCCAGTGCTGATGGATGCATCCGGTCGGCTGAGGTTCAAGTCGGGGACAGGACGTACCTGCGACCCGTGGCACGCCTTGTGCAGCTACCCGCTTTATCGGACAACGATGCTGATCCAGGGACTTCCGCTACACCTTAGGGAATTTATTCAGTTTTACATAATAGCTATGCTACTCTGGGGGCGGCTGTTGTAAATTCCCCTTGTTTTCTTTAGTCTGTGTTGTATCGTTTGTGTTTTTGGTCGGGCACATTTGGGGACAGCTGGAGTGGGCAGCTGCGGGTCCTCGAGCGGTTTGTTTACATGTGCGTTAGTGAAGAAGAGATGATGCAATCATTCTACATGCATTCATGATTTAATACTGCTTTAGCTTTTGTACGTTCTCTTTACATCCAAAGTGTAAAGTTTCTGTGCGTGACGTTAAAGTAATCTGTTATTACTTTATCCACTGTCAGATACAATGAAAGGACTACATGGATCCATCCATCCATAATAACCCTTTCATTCACCCATTTTAATTACACATTTCAAGTAGAAATGTGGGAAATAAAAGCAAAAACATCTCTTTTTCTTGCTCTCCCTCAGAATCTTTTCACCCATCCAACATGCTGCTTGTCTGAGGCTGATGAAGATCAAATGAACGTGATGGAGGAGAGCAGGAGGGTGGAGAGCGCTGCAGGACATCAGGCTTTTTGTTTCCCCTGCCACACACCCTGGGGCAGTCCAGAATCAGACCCCCCACCCACACACACACACACACACACACACACACACACACACACACACACACACACACACACACACACACACACACACACACACACACACACACACACACACACACACACACACACACACACACACAAACTGTCCCCTCCTGCTGAGTCTATGTGTGTATCTCATACACATACATGTTTGCGTGTGTATGTATATGTGTGTGTATTAGTGTCACTGAAATGCTGAACACACTGAGAATGTACATTCATGTGTGTGTATGAAGGTCCTGACCCCCCCATCAGTCTCACTCAGGACTCACTTAACAGCATCAGAGGGGGCTCCTGCAACACAGGCAGCAGGGGTGGGATGTGTGTGTGCCTAAAGATAAACTGATCACTTTTCACTCATAGTGCTGCTACTGCTGCCTCACACTTTCTTTAGAAAATGAATAATGATCATCATTACATTTTAGATTTAACCATGATCTATTCTACTTTCAGTTTACAGTTTTTTTCAATTGCTAAAACACATTTTTGACAACAGGGCTCATTTTCTCAAAAACACTAAACACAATTCTCAAAACCACACACCCAAAGTGCAAAACACCTCATTTTTCTTCAGAACTACATAAATACTTACCAAAACCTAACTTTTGCACCAAATGGCTCACTTATAGTACAATACACTTTGTCCAACAAACTACACCCTGTGGCGCTTTATCTAAAGCACACTCATCTTTTTCCTCTATGTAGAATTCTGCATATTGTTCAAGTCTACAAAAATATGTGCAGAGACAAAAATGTATTGTTGTTATACTTTTATTTTTCTCCAGAAATTGGTGCAACATTCATGCAGAACAAATAGTAACAGTCATGTAAACAAAAATGATGCCTCAAACACAATAAATGTAAAGGAAAACTTTGAGGAAAACAAACAAATAGAGGAGAGAAAGTGCTTAGGGTGCATCTCGCCGCCTAGCTGGGTCTGGCCACAGCACCTCATCCCCATCATAAGCAATATCTTCCCTGGCTAAACATCGAGGGAAGAAGCGTCTTGAGTGTCGTATCCCTGGATAGCACTTACATCAATGTCATCATTGCAGACACACCAATATGTTGTTGAAACAAAACATTTGTATTTCTCTCCACAACCAAATGTAGCACAGCAAACACAGTTGCAGTTGTGTGAACCAAAGTATGCTCTCTATAGGATACAGTACATGGAAAAGACAGCTTTGACCATTATGCTGCAAATAAACTCTTCAATTGACTTCAGTTCATCCTCCCCCTCACTCTTATCCTCCCTCTCACTCTTATCCTCCCGCTCACTCTTCCTCTTGCTGCTATCCATATATCCATTGTCGTTGTAAAAAGGTATTATGTGGAGCCTTGTTCAAGTGCTTACATCCTGATTGCTGAGTCAACAATAAAGCAGTTTGGTGTTTATGGTCATTTGGCATGTGCATTTGTGGATTGGTTCATGTGTGTAGCATTTGCAGTGAAAATGGAAAACAAGTGAATATGTGTCTTAGTTAGAGAACCGTGTGTAGTGTTTTGCAAAAAGTGCCAAGTTGAATTGCAAATTGGGTGCAGGGCTGAAAGTGTGTTTAGAGTTCTGGAGATTTGAGCTGAAGTTTTGCTCTTTGAGTGTGAATAAATAAGTATGTTTTATGTGAGATCTTTGTGTGTTGGCAACTGAAAAAAACTGTAAGCTCATCTCTATTTTCCCAACCCAAAACAGCAGATTTACAACATGACGGTGTCTCTCTGTGGAATATATGGAGGTACTTTACTGTTGTCACAAGCACAAACAAATCTGGCTAAAAATTGATTTAGAAACATCATTTTTTACAATTGTTGTGCTTATTCAGGGAACCACTAAACACAACCACACATTGAAGCAAACCACTTCAGATCTTGGTGTCTGTGGTTGGGTAGAGGTAGAGCAGTTGTCCACTAATTGGAGAGTTGCTAAATTGATCCCCATCCCCTGCAATAAACTTTTCAAAGTGTCCTTGGACCACTGCTGAACCCTAAATTCCTTAAAAAACGGTGTGTGTGTGAATGTTAGCCTCTCATCTTTCATCCCTTGCAAAAACGATACTATATATACCATTCTCTTTGACAGTTACACACTGCTGTGCTAAATCTGAAACACGTTTCTAACGATAAAATCAAAGTCTGATTTCTTCACAGAGCTATGGTATGTAAAGAACATTAATATATTGACCAAATACAACTCAAAATACACGTTAGCACACAGTGATGAATTGATGTACTTCTCTTCAGATTGTAAAATCAGCATGCATATCCAAAGGCTGGATTTAGCCCTGAAATTCAGAAAAGTTTGACGTTTGATCACCTGGTTAGTAGGAACGTATTTTGAAGGGCAAGTCCAATCCTTTTCTATCCACATAGCACCAAGTAATAACAGAAGTTACCTCCAAACAGTTTTCAGAGCACGTTTTAGGCTCTGCTTTATAAGTTGCTTGAAATGATAAAGAAGTGATTTGATTTCAGTGAGGAATGCAGTTTATGTTTAGTGTGATGCATAAGAGAGAGGCTTACAACGTTTATCGTTGTGCACATCTTAGCTGAGATTTTGCTTCGTGGATGTGAGTTTCAATTTCTGTGCTTTATGTGTCATTCTAGTGTGTTAGCAATTCAAAAACTGTAAGTGCGAGTAGCTACAGTACTTGCAGTGCTAAAGTGCTAGTAGGGATCCTGACTGACTGGTCCTGTGGGTTTACTGAACATACAGGAACCAACTTCTACTACTGCAACTGCTTCTACTACTGCAACTGCTTCTTCTACTGCAACTACTTCTACTGCAACAGCGTTTACTAGTGCAACTGCTTTTACTTCTCTGACAGCATCTACTTTTGTGTGTAAGTCTGCAACTGCTTCTACCACTGTGAATACTTGTACTACTGCGACTGCATCTACCAGTGGTGTCGCCTGGCCTGGGCTTTCGGGGCTTTTTTTCTGTAGCCCCGGACAATTCTCCCTCAATAATATAATACATTGACCGTGCTTTACGTGAACTTCATCATGACACAAGAGAGGACGGTAGGACTGTAATTTCCTGTGTTCAGTGAATGCAACAGAGGCATGACACCAGACCATAGACTGTATATATAAATGGACGTAGTGTCCGTGACGTCACCCATAGGATTCTGCAGAGTTGCCGTGAAGCCCTTAGTAGGCGGAGTCGGCCACTAACGGCTCGACTGTGACGTCAGAGTCTAATCCCGCCTGCTCCATATAGAGAGGCGAAGTCCCTCCCCTTCCGGGAGCCTCCATGGGACCCCGGAAGCGGAAAAATATACATTGAAGTCAATGGAGAGAGAAAGGTTATCTTTTGATCCCGTTTGAATTGTGCCACGAATGACACATATGATGTTTGTCAATTTAAAAGAACATTTTGCAAGTCAAAAAAATAAAAATGTGTCGTAAAACTGTGAAGTTACACATTTTTTTGTGTGAAACCGCTCAGTGAACTACAGGTCTCTGGTCTCGCACAACACGCGTCACCATCACAAAGACGGCCGTCACGTTAGCACATTTCCCCTGTTTCTTTCAGAATGAGGCGAAAAGTATAAAACGAGGTGAACATCACTACAAGTCTGGGTATGTTGAGAGCTGTACATACACGAAAGGGGAGTTAGTCGGTTCTGTAAGAGCATGCGGGACCGGCTTTACAAGGTTTCGGTGAGTAATATGAGTGCAATGTGTAACGTTAATGTCAGCTAGCTAACATTAGCTAACAAGGTACACTAACGTGTTTTGTTTTAGCAACCAGTTTTCTCCTTAAGAACTTGGAGGTCTCTGTGGATGCTGTGGATAACATTAGTGTTCACAAGAACAAGGTACACTCCCGTGTCTTGTTTTAGTTGCTCTTCAGATTGAAGCGGACAGTTTTATATCGACTATACTGTATGTGTGATCTCCTTTTACATCTCGTTGTGTCATTTGAGTTTATCTGCTGTGTGTAGATTCAAGGGTTTGGTTATCTAGGCCCAGCTGTATGTGACTCCCTCTGGTACACTGGTATGTGTGTGACTCCCTCTGGTACACTGGTATGTGTTTGACTCTCTCTGGTACACTGGTATGTGTGTTCCTAATGTAGAGAGCATTGATTAATTATTAAACTACACACTGAGTCTAGATCCTGACCAAATCCTTTTTTATTGTTGATCAAATGTTTTTCAAAAATGTATTCATACACATTTAGAAAAATACAATGTACAATCACAACTAATACAACAATCAGACAAGAGGACAACACTATGGAAAAATAAACCCTCCCCCCCCCAGATGCGGACCATCCTTGTATTATTGCTCATTCAATCTATTATAGCATGCTAACAAATGGTACTTACTTTATTTTTACAGATCTGCATGGGAGACGATGGCGCGATGCAGAGTGCTGTCTGTGATTGTGCACGGGGGATGTACAAATGCAGCCACGCTGCAGCATTGGCAATATTTGCCAAGTGGCAGATCAGCTCCACAGATGCTGAGTGCCAGTGGAGGAAGCCTGGCACTTCAAAAGTAGTCCAGCCGGTGTCTCAACTCTACCAACAGCGAGAGGAGACATACAACCCACTGGCCAGAGACATCGCTAACTGTCAACTGGGGGTAAACGAGGCCGAAGGGGTAAAGGCTTTTGTGCAGGCCTATCGGGTGACAGTGTTCGAATCTGGTCTCTTTGTGAGTGAGTCGGGTGTTTTGGGAGCATCACCCGATGGACTTGTGCAGCCATCTGCCCTGCTGGAGGTGAAGTGTCCACACAGCCAGAGGAACATGACCATCGCGGAGGCAGTCCAGTTTCCATCCTTCTGTCTCCGTGAGGAGGGTGGGTCATATATTCTCAAGGAGAATCACCCATACTGGCACCAGGTCCAAGGGCAGCTGCACATCACAGACCTGAGTCTCTGCTACTTTGTTGTGTGGACCACGAAGGAGGCGATCATCATCCCCATCCCCAAAGACCCTGCATGGCATGGAAATCTCCTCCTCCAGCATATGCTCCCTGTGTTGGCCAGTAGAGAGGAGGACATTTAAATAAACATACTCTTAACACCCTCAGACTCTGCGTTGTGTATCCTATGTGTGATGGGGTGTGATGCAGAGGGGAGGAAAACAGGACACAGCAGATTGTGGTGGAGATGCTGAGCAGTTATTTAATTGTTGCATGTAATTATTATTATACTGCGTGCTTCTTAGTTATTCCATCTTTTGGTGTAACATGGATCTGTATGTAACTCTATATTTACCTGTTATCTACCACACTTCCTTCTACATCATACACCATCATTATACATGGTGTATATAGGATATATATATTTGTATACATATCTGTAAATTGTATAATTTTACTTAAACGTCTCTTTGATCTCTCTGTCTATAAACACAAACTGAGTAAGATTGACAATAAAGTTGACTTTGAAAAATATATATATTCTTTATAAAAATAGTTGACTGTTGGAGAAATGAATCCAAATGAAACGTTGGACTGATCTACAACTACGCCTTTAAATCTCTACGGACTGTTTTTCAGTGGGATGGATAGTTCCTATCTTTAAACATTTATTAGTTTTTTCTCAGAACAGATTTGATTTTCTGAAGTTAATTTAACTTTGCCGACCATGTAAGGTCATTATTAAAAGGTACAATCAATTTGTTTAGGGTTGACTAAAATAATGAAAAACATTCATTTGGATAATTTACTGACAGAATAAGAAACTCAATGCTCTACTCACCTGTTCCCTTTTTATAAAGTGAAACTGTCACAGTTCTGTCTAGGTTTGGGTGTTTTCACTGTTCTCTGTCATGTTTTCCTCCTGTCGTTAGTGTCCCTGTGTTTTCTCCTCCCTCCTCACCTGTGTCTCGTCAGCTGATTGTGTTCACCTGTGGCTCTTGTGTTTTCTCCTCCCTCCTCACCTGTGTCTCGTTAGCCGATTGTGTTCACCTGTGTCTTGTAATTATCCCTCCCTGTATTTAGTCTTGTCTCGTGCTGTGTTCAGTTTCGGTGCTTCTTTTGTTGGTGACGGAATTCACCGGTGAGTGTTCTGTTTTTGTCTGTATTCATTCCATTAGCCTTGAAATAAAGGTTTATCAGAGTTATCTGCGCTTGGGTCCTGCTTCCTTCACTCAACCGTGACAGAAAGCACCGACCAGAGATGGACCCAGCAGATGACCCATTTGAGGTGGAATTACAGCATTTTTCCTTTGCTTTGGCTGGCTGCTATGATTGGTGGAGGGGAGCGTCCAGTGTTCGGCAGAAGGAGGCCGCTCTGGTAGAGGCGCACCGGTTGGCTATGGAGAAACCAGACTTGGTGAAGTTCTTACCTGGCTGGATGTTGAACTTCATCTGGGTGTGTGATTTCCAGCCTGCGGACTATAAACGTCTCGGTGTGTTCCGTCTGGAGTCAACCAGTGCTTCCGCCCCAGTTCCTGCTCCTGTCCAGGAGTCGTTTTCTGGAACTCGGCTGGCTTTTGGAGGTCCACGGAGCCTTCAGGCGGCTTCTAGGAGAAGGAGTCGCAAGTCCAGGCTAGCAATCCGAGCCCCAAGAGCCATGGTTCCGGCTACAGAACCGGCCCACACAGCCATAGTTCCGGTCCCAGTACAGGCCCCAGCAGCCATGGTTCCAGCCCCAGTTCTGGCCCCAGCAGCCATCATTCCGGCTCCAGTTCTGGCCCCAGCAGCCATCATTCCGGCCCCAGTTCTGGCCCCAGCAGCCATGGTTCCAGACCTAGTTCTGGCCCCAGCAGCCATGGTTCCAGCCTTAGCTCTGGCCCCAGCTGTCCTAGTCCCTTCTCCAGTCCCTCCTTTAGTCACCTCTCTGGCCCCTTCCCGAGCCCCTTCTCTAGTCCCACCTCGAGTCACTTCTCTAGTCCCTTCCCTCATCCCATCTCTAGTTCCCTCTCGAGTCCCCTTTCTAGATCCCTCTCAAGTCAACTCTCCAGGGTCCTCTCGAGTCACCTCTCAAGTTTCCCCTCATGTCTCCTCTCGAGTTCCCTCTCAAGTCCCCTCTCAGGTCCCCTCTCGAGTTACCTCTCGAGTCACCTCTCGAGTTCCTTCTCGAGTCCACTCTCCAGTTTCCTCTCGAGTCCCCTCTCGAGCCCTCTCTCGAGTCCCCGCTCAAGCCCCTACTCATGTGCCGTTGGAGGTCCCGCAGACTAGTCTTCTGCCGGGGGTCCTGCCAACCCCATGTCCTGTCCCGTCGGAGGTCCCGCCAACCGCTCTCCTGCTGGGGGTCCTGCCAACCCCATGTCCTGTACCGTTGGAGGTTCCGCTGGGGGTCCTGCCAACCCTGTGTCCTGTCCCGTTGGAGGTCCCGCAGACTAGTCTTCTGCCGGGGGTCCTGCCAACCCCATGTCCTGTCCCGTTGGAGGTCCCGCAGACTAGTCTTCTGCCGGGGGTCCTGCCAACCCCATGTCCTGTACCGTTGGAGGCCCCGCCGACTACTCTCCTGCCGGGGGTCCTGCCAACCCTGGGTCCTGTCCCGTTGGAGGCCCCGCCGACTACTCTCCTGCCGGGGGTCCTGCCAACCTCATGTCCTGTGCCGTTGGAGGTCCCGCCGACTACTCTCCTGCCGGGGGTCCTGCCAACCCTTTGTCCGGTATCGTTGGAGGCCCCGCCGACTACTCTCCTGCCGGGGGTCCTGCCAACCCTATGTCCTGTCCCGTTGGAGGCCCCGCCGACTACTCTCCTGCCGGGGGTCCTGCCAACCCCATGTCCTGTCCCGTTGGAGGCCCTGCCGACTACTCTCCTGCCGGGGGTCCTGCCAACCCCATGTCCTGTCCCGTTGGAGGTCCCGCCGACTACTCTCCTGCCGGGGGTCCTGCCAACCCTATGTCCTGTTCCGTTGGAGGCCCCGCCGACTACTCTCCTGCCGGGGGTCCTGCCAACCCTGTGTCCTGTCCCGTTGGAGGCCCCGCCGACTACTCTCCTGCCGGGGGTCCTGCCAACCCTATGTCCTGTTCCGTTGGAGGCCCCGCCGACTACTCTCCTGCCGGGGGTCCTGCCAACCCTGTGTCCTGTCCCGTTGGAGGCCCCGCCGACTACTCTCCTGCCGGGGGTCCTGCCAACCCTATGTCCTGTCCCGTTGGAGGCCCCGCCGACTACTCTCCTGCCGGGGGTCCTGCCAACCCCATGTCCTGTCCCGTTGGAGGCCCCGCCGACTACTCTCCTGCCGGGGGTCCTGCCAACCCCATGTCCTGTCCCGTTGGAGGTCCCGCCGACTACTCTCCTGCCGGGGGTCCTGCCAACCCTATGTCCTGTTCCGTTGGAGGTCCCGCCGTCTACTCACCTGCCGGGGGTACTGCCAACCCTGTGTCCTGTGCCGTTGGAGGTCCCGCCGTCTACTCTCCTGCCGGGGGTACTGCCAACCCTTTGTCCTGTCTCGTCGGAGGTCCCGCCAACCGCTCTCCTGCTGGGGGTCCTGCCAACCCCATGTCCTGTACCGTTGGAGGTTCCGCTGGGGGTCCTGCCAACCCTGTGTCCTGTCCCGTTGGAGGTCCCGCAGACTAGTCTTCTGCCGGGGGTCCTGCCAACCCCATGTCCTGTCCCGTTGGAGGTCCCGCAGACTAGTCTTCTGCCGGGGGTCCTGCCAACTCCTGGTCCTCTTCCGTGGGGGATCCTGCCGAAGCCTGTCCCGCCTGCTCCGGTTCCTGTCCGGCCGACACCGGGTCCTGCCCGGCCTCCGGAGCTGTCTGGTCTTCGCCCTCGATCCGGACCCTCTGTGAGCCGCGGTCTTCGTCCGCGGGCCCGGCCTCCTGACTCTTCCTGCCGCTGCCCTCGTCCTCGGGCCCGGCCCCCTGACTCTTCCTGCCGCTGCCCTCGTCCTCGAGCCCGGCCCCCTGACTCTTCCTGCCGTGGTCTTCGCCCTCGATCCCGACCCTCTGTGAGCCGCGGTCTTCGTCCGCGGGCCCGGCCCCCTGACTCTTCCTGCCGCTGCCCTCGTCCTCGAGCCCGGCCCCCTGACTCTTCCTGCCGCTGCCTTCGCCCTCATGCTCGGCCCCCTGAGTTCGCCCGCTGTGGCCTTCGCCCCACCATGGACTCTGCCTTGCCCCCGGGCCGTCCGCCCGAGACCCCCACCATGGACTCTGCCTTGCCCCCAGGCCGTCCGCCCGAGTCCCCCTTCTCGGCTTCTGCCGTGCCCCCGGGCCGTCCGCCCGAGATCCCTTCCTGGTCCCCTACTGGGCTCCTGGGCGGTCAGCTTAGTCCCGTCCTCCGGACCCCCTCCACCCACCCTGGTGGCCTAGGGATACGTCCCTCCTCCGGACCCCCTCCACCCACCCTGCTGGACTTTTTTGGATTTTTGTTCTGGGGTCTAGGGACGTCTAGAATCCGTCCCTTGAGGGGGGGGTTCTGTCACAGTTCTGTCTAGGTTTGGGTGTTTTCACTGTTCTCTGTCATGTTTTCCTCCTGTCGTTAGTTTCCCTGGGGTCCCTGTGTTTTCTCCTCCCTCCTCACCTGTGTCTCGTCAGCTGATTGTGTTCACCTGTGGCTCTTGTGTTTTCTCCTCCCTCCTCACCTGTGTCTCGTTAGCCGATTGTGTTCACCTGTGTCTTGTAATTATCCCTCCCTGTATTTAGTCTTGTCTCGTGCTGTGTTCAGTTTCGGTGCTTCTTTTGTTGGTGACGGAATTCACCGGTGAGTGTTCTGTTTTTGTCTGTATTCATTCCATTAGCCTTGAAATAAAGGTTTATCAGAGTTATCTGCGCTTGGGTCCTGCTTCCTTCACTCAACCGTGACAGAAACAGTTGAAACGATAGATTTTAGTAAACTTAAAAACAACCTTCTCCAAAAGCTATCAAGGAATATACCGAATACTTGTTTTAGAACTTTATTACATATTTGTATATAAATACTTTGAATGATCCATAATTGACAGAAGCTTGTGTTTACACTGACCTGTTACTCATATATTAATGTCTTTGTAACTTCAGTAAACCACTACCTCACTAATTTCTCTCATTCATCACGGTTCAGTAAACTAAGTGATACATGAACCAGTTTAATCATTATAATAACGTAGGATTGCAACTCTTTGAAACTGTGTGGCTCTTAAAAGAGCCGTTGTGTTTGGGTGTGCTGGTCTCAGGTCAGTCAAAGCCCTCTCTCAGCTGGATGTCCTTGGGCATGATGGTGACCCTCTTTGCTTGGTGCATCTTACTGGGGGGAGCTACATGGATGTCGGTGCAGTCCACAGTCATTGTGCAGTTGAAGGCAGAATGATTTTATGATTGACTCAGAATGAAGCACAACTTCATGTCATACAATACATTGACTTTATTTGTAATTGTGTAAAAACATATAAGCATTGATTAGCAAGCAGGACCTGCAGGAACAGAGCACGGTGATGGATGGAGCTGCTGGGAAGAGAGAAGAAGAAAACAGATCAACTTTATTAACGGATATTAAAAATTCAATTTTCAAAACAAGTTGCCGCTCCTACAGTTTTCTAGTGTGTAAAGATGATTTCACATGACCTATGCAAACTATCACACTCAGTACATGTGTGTCTCTGGGGGGTGCATTGTGCTTTTGATGTATATAAATAATATACCATAACCAAATACTATTACGTACAGTGGAAGTCAGGTTGCCAGAGCAGGTCAGTGTGCATGTTCCTCAGGGTCTCATCAGTTACAGGTGAGGTGAAGAAAATAAAAGAGAAAAAGGTCAGTAACAACACTTTAAAGTAACAACACTTTATATTATATTATAATAATTATCTCTCAGTAATCACTCAACTACTGTCTTTCCAACAAACAGATTGACTCATCCTCACTGTCATCACAATGAAACACGTCCAGAAGAATGTCATGCAAAGCTGCCTGCCTGCCTTCGACTCTCCCTGAACTGCCTGATCTTTTAATGTTCAATGTTAACCATTTGTGCAGATAGCATTAAGTAGAAAAGATCGCCGATGCTAATGTGGCGTTAGCCTACCTCCCGCCCCCTTAGCACCTGGTGGAGGGGGCGATAGGCTACTCTTCAAATGTTTCACAAAATACTTACCATCATGACTACCCTTACTGTTTAACATGTTGGTTTACTTCATGTTAAGGCTAATACACATGACAAGGCTAAGTAATGTGATGCTAACTAACGTGCTCGCTACTAGCTAGGTAGCTAACTTGACTATGTTTCATGCAAAACATGTGTATTACCTGATATGTTTGGTCCAACGACTCCTGGTCCTTTCATCAGACGGGAAGCAATAGAACGAGCAAGTGGTATGATCACTTTTGTGATTGCAACCTGGTACAAAGCACACAGGCATCTTGTGAAGTTCATTTATTGGAGCAATCTCTTATATTTATTGGAGGGAATAAATCAGTTATGAGATCTTCTTCTTCTTCTTCTTTGCTTTAATTGCGAGTCGCAACCAGTCTTGGAGCATTATCGCCTATGACATCACTTACGTGACCCAGAATGGGATTTGGGATTTGTAGTCTTTGTAGTCGCGTATTTTTCATAGTCTTATATTTCAGCAGTTTTACGACAAAATGTGACTTTTTTACATGGAAATGATTGTTTAAGATTGACAAACATCATATGTGTAGTTCGTGGCCCAATTCAAACGGGATCAAAAGATACGTTTTCTCTCTCCATTGAATTCAATGTATTATTTTTCGCTTCCGGGGTCCCATGGGCCGGAAGTAGATGGGCGTGACTTTGCCTCTCTATAAGGGCAAAGAGGCGGAGCCAAGGCGGGACCTGCTGCCTCCGAACTGGAAGTAAACAGAGCTAGCTCAGGCTAAGAAGCTAAGCTAACATGAAATACATGCATAACAAGTTACTGCTAACAGTGTAGTTCCCCTATATAAACTTTACATTAATAATCAAATGAGACAATCTGCAAGAGAATTAGCTATATTTTGTTATTCTTAATGCTTGTCATTCACACGTTGAGAAAAGACGGACTCCACCGCCCGGACCTAACGGAGCCGCAGTGGGCTAGCTCCGGGACGCCGGCTGGAGCTAGCCCCCTGCGACTCCGTTAGCTCCGGCGGCCACCACTGGGATAATTGGGTCCCCTATTAACATTTGCTCCCGTTTAGCATTATGGGCGTCATAGCCATAGACTATAAAAGTCTTACCCAAGGCTGAATCATAAACTAAAATGCATATGTATGTATAAAGGGTCACGTCCTTAGCTGGCTAATAAGTAGCAAGCTAAGCTACCAAGCACACAAACACCTGCGAACGGGGTTAACATGTATAATATTATAATTTTAGACTTCTTGGAAGTTCTGTTAGTACATTCAAGCGCACAGCACAACATTTTAATTGTATGGTATTTGTAACAATATTCCCTAAAAGGCACAATCACCACGAACATGGCTAAAGGGTCAAGTACAGTAACTACAGCTAACTAACGTTGTAGCCTCTATGGTTGTAGCCTAGCAGAATGGACAAGTTGCTGTTAGCTGACAGTGAGGCATGTACATGTCCATCAAAGTGACCACGCCCTAATTTATGCAAAAGCTTTAAGGCTTAATATTAATTAAACAGATGAGTTGAGAAAAAATGCACCCCCCACACAGTAGTCATGAAGGGGGAATCTAACTATACAGAGAATATGTTTTTTTGAACCACGATGTAAACATGTTTATTTCTGCTGTAAAGTTGGGCATTTTAACATGGGGGTCTATGGAAATTGCTCCCTTCTGCAGCCTGCTATTACTGGCCACTAGATGAACTGCAGTGTGTGGCACTTCCGTATTGGTGTCCCGGCTCTTCCCCAGAGTTTGCTGCTTGCACCAGACCAATCAGAGAGTCACATGGAAATAAACGTGTGCTTGTGTCATTCAAGCTCGGCTCTGTGTGTGTGTGGCAATAGCGCATTTAGTGTGATCGAGAGAGAGAGGGAGAGGGAGAGAGAGAGGAACCGGTGCCAGCAGGGACCGTGTTGTTAGCATCTGGTTAGCTAGCTGCACTAACGGACATAAGGAGCTGTTTGTTCCACAACAAGCTGGAGGAGGGTCCTCTCCTCTCAGACTGAGAGACTCAGGTGAGCTAAAGGACTCTCTGAGTGTTTAGATAGTTCACTTTAGTCTTGCATTCACACCTAATAGTTAGTGATGGCAAAATGAAGCTTTGAATGAAGCGTCGAACCACTTGGACAATTGTGTCAGAAATAGGTTCATTTCTCGAAGCTTCAGTTACAGCGACCTCTCCTGGAGAAGTGCAAGGCTGCAGTGGGTTTAACGTATCTTTGCCTTGAAAGATATTCGATGCAAACACACACTAAGACTGAATATCATGTTCTATTTGCAATTATGTGCTCTCTCTATCTTAATATCCGTTAGTGATGGTATTTTAAGCACCTTGTGTAACAGTTCTTTAATAAATGCTGCCATATTTCCTCCCTCACTCCCCTCTGGTACCTGAAAGATTCTCACATTATTTCTTCTCAGTCTATTCTGCAAGTCGTCGCAGGTGGCTGAGAGGGCAATATCACGGTGGATCAGGTATTGGAGCGCCCTATGATGCCGCACTGCTACGTCCTCGGCCACGCCGACTCTGTCCTCCAACTTTCCAATCCTCCCTTCATGTTCGCCCATTTGAACTTTTATATCTAGCACCGTCTGTTCCAGTCGAGACATTTTTGTTTGATTATGCCCCTCTTGATTTTCCTTGCGGAGTTTCCCCAGCTCACCAATCAACGTAACTTCACGGTCCGACTCGCACATGTTGCTATCTGCTGTCAAGCTAGCGCTAGCTGGGCTGGCCGCTCTCCGTTGTTTATCGTTTTTTTCCTTTGAGATATCTTGTTTGTTGGGGGCTTTGTTTCTGGTTGACAAGCTCATCATGCAGGAGTGATCTTTCTTATTTTTTAAAACGTCTTATATTACTAGTTGTCTCTATTTTTGTGTATAGTCTGGCAGAGCTCCACTTCTAAGCTGCTGCTTCTCTCATGACGTAACCGGAAGTCCTACCCCTGCCTATATGCCATGAGCTGATTATCGAGCCTTCATTGTAACAGTCGCGGGTGTACTGTGTGTTTGCGTGTGGGGAGTGTTGCAGTAGAAAATTCCACTGTAGCGCCGCAGCCGCCGCCACTGTGGGCTACGCCCCGAATGTTTTCAGGTCCAGGCGACGCCCCTGGCATCTACTACTGTAAAACGGCTGTTATTACTGCAGCAGCTTTTTGTATTGCTTCTGCTTCTCCTACTCTACATCTACATTTGTGAATGCTTGTACCACTGCGACCACTTGCACTCCCACAGCTGCTTCTATTGCGGCAACTGCGGTTTACTACAGCGTCTCCTTTTACTATTGTGAATGCCTGTAATGTGGAGACTGCTTCTACTACTGCTACTTCTTCTTCTACTTGTGCGACTGCTCCGGTCACTATATAGCTTCTTCTGCTAACTCTTATGGAATGTAAAGTTGTGCAGCTCTGGCTTCACAGATGTTATACAGCCTGGATTCCATTGAGCCTTCACTGCTCACAGTATGTGTGGTAATGTGATATATCTCATTAAACCAGGCAAATAAGTCAAACAGACAGTACTGAAACTCACTGTGTAGACTCTCTCTGTATGTGTGTGTGAGAAAGAATTGTGTTTGCACTGTGCTGGAGGAGTGGGTGTGTTCCAACAAGACAGGATATTCATTCATTTTGGAATAATTGTTCATCGGCTTGTAACTTTTATTACTTGGCTTGAGAAAGTGTGTGTGAGCTACTTTTTTAATTAACGATAACTATGAACCCATGATCATTTTGGCACGCAGAAATATATCTTGTATTTCCTTTCATGCTTCAGTGACCTCTGACCTCCTTTGATTGTTTTCCTGTAATATTGGCCATTGATTTGTTTCTCGTGCTGACCTCAGTGGAAGTCTTTGTGGAAGAGTGCAAAGCTAAAGTGAGAATTTCCATCCCAACGCCCTGCGGTGCCTACAGGAAAAGAAAACACAGCAAGGCAATAAAGAATGTGAGAAAGAAACACTTCAGCGCTTAGTCTGACACCCTGAAAGAGTGAAATAACAGTCTGAAAATATTTTCATGCTTCATTTAGTGGATGGATGTTGTTTTCAAACGGCTTCACCGATTTACAGCCAGAAGTTTCCCAGCAAAGGTTGGCCCTTCCACACACTACCTGCTTTTACTTATGAACACTAGACACACTGAGACGTCATACTGCATCTTATCTTTAAACAGAGGCACTTTAGAGTGGTACAGGAACAAGTCCTACAACCAGGAAAACACTTCAACCACCTCCGGTTCCCTCGTCTCAAAGTCAATGGTTTTTTTAACGTGTTTGTAGTTAACACAAGCTTATGAGATTTTCACGTTTGTTTTACGACATTAAAATACGTCAGTAAATACCCCACTTGTGAGTTTCCGAAGCTTTGATGTGTCATAAAAACAGCAGTTGCTAACAAGTGATTCAAAGACGACTAAACATCATAATGCCGACACAAGCCTTTAGCTTAGCGGTGATGCAGTTCATAGCATTAGATTTTTATTTCTTCCAGTTGCATTTACGCTTCAAAAATCACAAAGTGGTGTTATGATTGATAGATTATCCTGAAAGAGACATGTCATAATTGTGAGATGTCTATGTTTAGTTCTTGAATATGCCAAAATCCAATGAGGGAAATCCCATGGCTTTTTGTTGAGGGCGCCTTTGTGATGCTAACTTCAAGGTTGGCCTAAAGAAATACGCCATCACTGAACCACTCTATTTACAGTTAATCACACAGAGTTATTCAAAACAAAGTTAATCCACCATTTGGCACCAGCCACATACTGTATACACATCTTCAGTGGCAAGATCACCATTCTGCCTGTAATGCAGAACCATTCTTCTTAAGTTTACTATGTACCTAACTCGAGTACCATACTTTTAGTTTTTCCAATTAATGCCATTTCATACTTCTACTTCACAAATATTTAATCAATTATAATTTATGACATGCTATGTAGGATTAAGATACCTGACATCAGAAAAAGTCATTAAAGTTAAGCAAAATGATAATGACAAACACATTAGTGCATCAATAATTTAATACAGTGATACAATATATATCATTCCGAAAATGAATTGATTACGTTTATTTTGTTACTAATACTTTAGTTATTTTAATTAAGTCACATTTTGAATGCAAGACTTTTACTTGTAACAGAGTATTTAAACACTGTAAGACCTAAACTTTTTTACATTAAAAAAAAAAGTGTAGTTACGTCAGTTAATAGCTAAAAAGTATCCATAACTCGTGAATGAATCAGGTCTGTGGACTAGGACCATTTAGTGTTCGTTACAAGCTCTCACTCGCACAGACCCTTCCTGGTCAAACAGATACATGCTTTAACATCTGGAGATCATCTGTAGATCGAATGTGCTGAAACCACTGGATCTGCTTCACTCCCTAAAGCAACAGAGTCAACAGTGAAGTATCCCCACAGTGCTTACTGACAGATAGCAGGATACAATATTACACATTGAACCTGGACAGACAGATGCCTTTACACCATGTCAGCACATGGCTGGAATGTGTCTGAGTTTGGAGCGATCACTTCAATCTGTTTCTTTTTGCATGGCAGGTGAAGTCCATCAAGTAACAAGTCAAACAGTGCTGAACTTTATGCAACAGGTCCTAAACAAGTCACTTCTTCTCCTTCCTCGTATCCATCCATATCACTTCTTTCCAGTGGCTGGTGCAGGCGAACGCAGCAGCATTTGGTTGGTCCAGGTTGTCTCCGGTGCATTGTGGGGCATGGTTGTATCTCATGATGTGCTCCATTGTTTGTGACTCTCCACATACACGTGCATTGGAAGTTCTTCCATGTCTTCCCCGACTCGCAGGTGCTTTATTGTTTTCCAGACAGCCCCAGGTTGGTGGGAGCCAGTAGGGAGACACTGGCCTGGGGTGATGCCTCTCTCCATCCAATGGGATGTCTGGCTGCCAAGGCTGTTCCACTCAGTAGTCCTGGCATCAGTCGGGGGCCTGCTTTGTCACAACAAGTCACCATGTACCCCTTTTAACAATAAATGAAGTTATTTTAGTAAGTTTAAAAATGTTTAATAATGAGTTGCATTTCTGAGCAAACTGGTCAGATTTGTATTTTATTCCTGGTCACAAATAGAATTGCATTGAATCTTCACTGTGAGAAGTACATTGACCTGCTTGTGATACAGGATTGTCTGATTGTTTCAAAGTATATGAGTTTAAGGACTGATGCATTTGTTTTGAATAACACAACACCAAGTCATTCGGTCAACATGAAATTGTGAGTCATTTGAGATGAGCAGGTTTATGATTTTGTTGAGTCATGTACAAAGTGGATCATGACTCGAGTCAGGGACATGTCGGTGTCTCGGGAAAACTGGGGGCAAAGGTCATGTTTAGCTATCATTATGTATTTATGGTGCAGCCCAGGTCCAGGTTATTTTCTCTTGCTAATCTCCGCAGTTAGAGGTTTTAGTGGGAACATTAAATATACTGTTACCCCGAATGTCAACAACCCAGTAATCATAGCCTCTTCATTTATTTTAACAACTACTTTTGCGACTCTGAGTAAAAATCAGTTCATCGTGACGTGGGTGATCAATGCCACCTTTAAAGATCTACTTCTTCATGTTTAACTGTGGTGTTGCTGAACACTTTGGTCACAGTGGAACATATAACAGACGGGAGCTACTAAAACAAAGTGAATCAGTTTTGTCTATACTAAAAACAAAAATAAATGTACTTGTATAAATGTAGCTTTTATTATTGAGGCATCAGCATTATTGTCCCTGTATTAGTTCCGCTTACGTTATTATGCATTAGACTGTACTATGCTTCTGGAACTTTCTTTGTCAATGTCTGAGTGATACAGATGTTCGTTTGCATACAGTTTGCTTGATTAAAGTATTGGAAGCAGCTGCTGATGTTACTTTGCTTGTTGGACCAGGACCCCCCGCCCCCCTCGTCACCCACGGTTAACCCTGCTCTCCACACAGACCTGGTGCTCCAAATCACATTACACAAAAACTCCAACTCAATTTGTCCCCCAGCTTGTCCAGTGTGAAGCGGAATGTGTGTGTGTGTGTGAGTGTGTGTGTGTGTGTGTGTGTTACTTGCATGTTGTATGTGTGTCTGTGTGTGTATGTGTGTGTGTGTGTATTACTTGCATGTTGTATGCGTGTGTGTGTGTGTTACTTGCATGTTGTATGTGTGTGTGTGTGTGTGTGTGTGTTACTTGCATGTTGTATGTGTGTGTGTTTGTGTGTGTGTGTGTATTTGTTGAACAGAGCAGCGGGGCGGACGAGGTTAGGCAGTATGGCGCCACTACAAATCCCCCCCTCAGATCAACGAGGCCCCTCTGCATGTGTTCCTGCTCCCTAACTCAATAAGGACAGCAAATTGGGAATACTTGTGTGTGTATGTGTGTGTGTTACTTGCATGTTGTATGTGTGTGCGTGTGTGTGTGTTGTGTGTGTGTGTGTGTGTGTGTGTGTGTGTGTGTGTGTGTGTGTGTGTGAGGGGAGAGTGGATCTGATCCAAAACATCCAATGGAAATTAAGACATTTAAATACATTGGGAAAAGTTCCAAAATAATGTAAACAGTTGATCTGTAAATGTGTCTGTGAGGGTCAGCATTATCTCACCATCCGTGTCAAACCAGACTAATAACAAAGTACAATAAATTACTAGTATTTCATTTGTAATTTTGAGTTCTCATTTGATTGGATTTAAGATCATTTTAACTATAACATTTACCATATTTTCCTGAACTGGTTCCTCCAGATCATTGCAAATCTAAAATAAAGCGATGTTTATTCTTGTGGCTAGTAACTATTATTAACACTGATTAATATGTATAGGTTTGACAAAGAAAACACTTAACTGAATGTCCATTTCCATTTTTAAGTATAGAATTAACTTTAGTATATTAAAAATAAATGATTTTGCCAAAATAATAAACATATATTAGTTTTGGATGGTCTATATATATATATATATATATATATACATATATGCATATACAGTTTCTAATAATGATTATTTCTGTATTTATTTGTTTATATTTCTGTTTTACTTTTTAAGTTATTCTCTTGTTCTAAGAATTAAAATTAAATGTGTCATGTAATTCATTTGAGTGTGAGCAGAACAGTGTGTGTGTGTGTGTGTGTGAGGAGTTGAAACACATAAAACACACACACACACACACACACACACACACACACACACACACACACACACACACACACACACACACACACAATCAAAAAGAGAGAGATATACTGATGTTGGATCGACCCTCCCTCCATCTCTTTGTGCTTCAGGGCGATCAAACTCCACCCGCTCGACCATTTCTCCATCTCTCTTCCTCATTGGTTAGTGGACCCTCTTCCTGCCTCCTGATTGGTTAGCTTAATCTTTTCCTTTCTCTCTCTCTCCCCACCCCCCTCTCTCTCTGTCCGCCCCTTTCCCTTTCAGACTCTCTCTCACTTCTTCTATCCAATCATTGTCTGGACCATCAATCAGCTGTGACAGGATGGGGGGGCCACATGAAAAGAGGAGAGAGAGAGAGCATCAGCAGCTGTTAACCTCGCTCTCTCTCTGCTTTGTTTTTTTTCTGTTCAGCGAGAAGGTGGAGTCATGGTGGGGTGGGCATTAATCAAACTAACCCCCTGGAACGCCCCCCCCCCCAAACCACACACACACAAGCACATGGGAGTTCACAAGTACGCTCCTATTGGTGGGCCACATGCACACACACGCACCACACACACACCAGACAGTGAGCTCAGCTGGTGGTGGAAGTGTATTCAATTCTCTGTGAAAGAGGATGGCAGCTGGCAGACCTCTGATACTGTGTGTGTGTGTGTGTGTGTGTGTGTGTGTGTGTGTGTGTGTGTGTGTGTGTGTGTGTGTGTGTGTGTGTGTGTGTGTGTGTGTGTGTGTGTGTGTGTGTGTCAGGGGACATGGTTGGGGTCTGGTCTGGCTAGGTACCACCTGACACACAAACACACTCACAGATAAATGTGACACTAAAGTGACGCGTGGAGCCATGAAAGTGATGCACCGCAGGTGTGATGCCACCCCGCGATGCTCTGCATTGTGGGAAGTTGTCTCCAGGGGGGAGGTGTTGGGGAGAGAAGAACAGAGGCACAGAAAAATGAAGAAGAAAGTGAAGAAAAGTGAAAGAAAATAATTTGACTATGGACATAACGCAGATTTTTAAGATGTTGTCCTGGAAACACGTTCATTGTTGGCTTCAAATGTAAATCATTAGTGTGTTTTGATTTGCACATTTGAGTATTTGATATGTTTGTCTTTTAACGCTGATTTTATATTTTCACCTTGCTTAATTAACACACACTTGACAAATGAAGGGTTTCATCTGTCATGTTCTGACAACCGCAGATAACACACACACATTCCCTCTGTGTGTTCATCACTGTGACTGATCTCAACTCTCAGCAGCAACTTCACTGTTCAAGGTTTAGTTTGGATGTTTGCACACGTCTCAGCATTAGATCTGTTTGCACACGTCTCAGCATTAGATCTGTTTGCAGTCACGTCAATACTCAAATTGACGTTATGCATTTCAATATCAAAGAAAATGGTACAATGAACTGACCATTTTAAAGAGGCCCTATTCTGCTTTGTAGCGTGTTCCCTGTCCTGTAGTGGTTGGATAGGTTGTAGTGCATGTACATGGCCTGCAAAGGCTAACATGCCTCTCTTCCGTCCAGAGGGAGTTTCTCTCCCACACACTCCCTTGTTTACTTCCATGACATAGGGACATCATTATGTAGCTCTTGCGCTCCTATTGGCTAGTGCTCCAACACATTGTACATGTTGGCTAAGGGGCGGGACATCTCTAAGCAGTTTACCAATCCCAACAGAGCCGGCCAGCTAACCAATCAGAGCAGACTGGGCTCTGGTTTCAGACAGATGGTGAAAAGAGGTGCTGCAGTATGAGACAAACATGAAAGCATGGAGAGAGATGTCCCAGAGAGGCTCTTTATAGAGGCCTTCAGATTATTTCTTTGATCACAATCATTTGTTATCAACACCTTCGTAACCACATGGTCACTGGAGGAATACAGTCTCCAAAGAAGAGAGGAAACCAAAAGAAACCCACAGGAACCACATCAGGGCGCAGGATGTGAGGAGATAATTACTGCTAATCTGGAGGTCACACACCACACACACACACACACACACACACACACACACATTATCAGCCCGCATAGTGACATGTTAATGGATTGTCTTCATGTAGCACTGACAATGATAGGTGAGCGTGGGTGTGTGTTACACAGACTCATTTTGTTTGTGTGTGTGTGTGTGTGTGTGTGTGTTGTGTGATAAGCAAATTCAAAGGACATATTGATGATGTTATATAACTGCCCCTTCTTCTTTCTTTGAGAGCCTTGTGTTTGTGTGTGTTAATGGAGAGGCAACAACTTCACTTTGTTTTGCTTCATTCTATCCCAAGCTGGTATTTTCTCAAAGAAACTACATCACTTACTTTCCCAGGTTTCCTGTTTGCCATATTGCTAGGCCTTCACTATCTTGTTCACATACATACTATGTGTTGGTACCATGTAGATGGCTGTACGTTGTGGTCTGTAAAACCCTGTGTGTGTCATTTCATGCACATTCAACACATTTCAGGATGTGCTTTGCAACAGATACAACATCTGTCAGTTCAAAATACCAACATCTGTCACTTCAGCAAGATCTATTTCTATCTTCTCAGTTCTACACATTACTTCAACAACTGGAAGTTCTGGTCATATTTTTCTATTTTGTCATAAGAGTTTGAAGAAAAGAAACATGATCATGCATCCTGCTGTGTCTGATCCAGCAGTATACATTACACCGTTCACTTCTGTTAACATCAAAGTTACATCTAAGCAAGATTCACTTTTGGCTCAAGCACATATCATGGATGTGAATTGCTAAAACAGCTTTCCACATACAAACTGTATGATTAATGTTACAGTTTGATCTTGAACATTAGAAGCACTTAAAATACACATTGAGTTTTAACAGTGAATAATCGGATACTGGCTTGGAAAGTTTTTAATTTTGAAATAACCGAAAAAATGGTTTGCGACCAGCTGAGGTATTGAGTTTGATTGGATATTTGTATTGAAAACATAACATTTGAATGAAGAAAACTAAATGTGTTGTATATTTGTGATTACATTCCGCTGTGAGATTGTCTTACATTACAGGGCCCAACGGAGCGCTTGAGAGGATAGGAACCACAACATTTAAATAAATAACTCAGTGCATAAGTTAGTTTCTCCTGCTCACTAGATAGTAACCAGTACACACAGGAGGAGGTGGCGTGTGCAGCAGACCACCAGTTCATTTCATTTCATGCTTCTGTGTGGAAATGACAGTACAGGAATGAATGGAGTTATATTTCGAACTCTGACATCATATAAGTACATATTGGCCTTGTTTGCACGTCGTCAGCTTTATATCATCTCTGAATGGCATTTAAAGCACATTCTGCATGTTTCTCACGCACAAGAAAGTTGTTTTTTATTGTTTTATTGTCCATATATCCCCTTAGGTGCTCCGGAGGAATCTTATCTGCTAATAGGGTTTCAATCAAGACCTGGTACAGATGCTCCGGTGTTAAATAATGGTGTCTTTTCCTTCCTCCTTGCTCATCGCTCTCCCCCTCTTTTCTTGTCCTCATCTTCCTCTTCCCTTTGTCCTACACTACCAGAAGGCTCATTTTGATGTATTCTTTTTCTGTAATGATTGAGTTTAGCTCCATGCCTTCAGAGGGCCTTTTTTACTCGTGACCCCTTTAGATACAGCTATTGAAAACGAAGAAGTGATGCTAGTAAACTCTGTCCAAAGTAGAAAGATTAAAGTAATGTTTGAAATACGTAAATCAAATGTTACCTTGTAATCCGGAAGATATTTCTTTTGAGCTTTTGGGAGGTCCCAACCCAAGGGACGAGGCTTTGGTTTATGTTGTACATGAAAAACGCGGTTTGAGAAGTGGGGGGGGGACACAAAACAGGGGGTCCTCAGCAATGAAACATTTTCTCAATTGAATTACATTTCCTGCCTTTCTACAAATATATTAGAGACTATAGTGTTAACAAATGCAAGACAAATGTGTAGTGTATATAATGAGTGTGCACACTTATCTAGTATCCTATCCATGTGAACCTGTTTTATTTGTGACAACCTCACATCCTCTAGGGGGGTCTGGGGGCATGCACCCCCGGGAAGATATTTTTTCTTTAAAATGAAGTTGAATGCATCAATCTGGTGCACTTTGAGGGCAACATTAAGAGATTTATGGATACAGTTCTCAACACTCATATGAAATAGAACTGTATATATTTCAATAATCAAAAAACCATTAGAATATGCTCACAACCAATAACACATCATTGATAAACTCCTCTCTCCTATCTTTCTCTTACCTAGTCTGCATTCTTTCTTTTTATTTATGCATATTTGACTAATCACTCCCCTTTCAAACTGTATTTTTTATGTTTGTACTGACCTATAGTACACATTGGAAGGATTTCTTAACTTATTTTATATACAACTAATATTACATAGATGGAAATATTTGTTTACATAGATGACCAAACAGTTTGAGACCCAGTGAGATAACTTAGACTAAAGTTTACAATCTAATCACTCAGAGTCCTTTACCTCCCTGAGCTGACGTTATCCCTCTCAGTCCGACAGGATAGGACTCTCCCTCTCCTTATTGTTGAAACAGCTTCTAATCTCCGTTAGCTCCGAGCTAGCACCAAATGCTAACAACAACCCCTGTAACTCTCTATGTCTCTCTCTCTCTGTCTCTCTCTCTTTCTATCTCTCTCTCACAAGACAAGCTTGTGCCACACACACACAGACGCTCCTCCGTGACGATGACTGCTTGCGTAAAAAAATAATAATAAACACATTTAAAAAGTGGGGGGGGACACAAATTGGATTTTGAAAAGTGGGGGGGACATGTCCCCCCTGTCCCCAGTGGAAATTACGCCCATGTGTAGGCACACCCATATACAGAACAATTGTATACACTCACACCCAGTACACACAGACAGAAGGCCGCCAGTATAATTAGCCCCTGATTCCCTTGATGCAGAAAAAGAGTCTCTGCTCGTGCTCGCTCAACAGCGAGTTTGCTCTGCTTCTGTCTGATTTAATTAGAATGAGACTGATAATGAATCGCCCAATACGGACATAAATTCAAGGATACTCTGCTGCAAACATGAATTGAAATGGATTTTCTTCTACTAACTATGAGCATTACGCTGCTAAAACAGACTCCAATCTTCATTCATCCTACCTACCTACCTACCTACCTACCTACCTACCTACCTACCTACCTACCTACCTACCTACCTACCTACCTACCTACCTACCTACCTACCTAATAGTGACAGTTATTGACTGTGGACCACTGGTTGTAACCTGTGTTGCGGAAGTTACAAAAGTCCCCTGGAATCAGAGCTCGGATGGTTTTAAGTGAAGACAAAGAATCCCCAATCGTCCTCTTATGGTGTTATGGAAATGGCCACCGTAATCAGAGCCCCGAAGTCTGTTTAGGTCTTAGCTAACTGCTATCGGAAGCTTGCTCCTTCATTTTCAGCAGATTTTAACCAACCTCCTGAGGGCAGTGGGGACGGGGCGAGGGTGCAAGTCACTTTATCGTTTCTGCATTGTTGGATTCAATTAGAAAAAAAGTATCAAAACGGGAAAGGATCATGAATGAACAACTAGACAAGCCCTTCAGCCTGACCCAGAACCACAGGCACACAAACACTGACTTTTTTATAACAGAAGTGTTAACAGAAGCCATGGTGACAGTGATTGATAGGGGTGGGAGCTGCAGAGGCCAGTGCAATGACCTCTCCACCAATGAGAAGCTCAGAAGATGACTGTGTGACCTTTTGGCCAATCACAGCAGCTCTAGGTCAAATGTGACCTCAGGGCGAGCTCCAAGACAATGTGTCCATCTGGCAATTAATGTCTGGAGGAGAAAGTAGGGAGCGGGAGAGAGGCATGGTGGAGACATCCACAACAGCAGACAGTGGTGGTTTGTGTGAGGGTTACAGCTCTACAGCAGCATCAGACAGTGAGAGACTAGCTGATGAACAAAGTAGCTGTTAGGGTACGTTCACACTGGACGCCATGCCATTTGTGTGTGTGTCGCGATTACATTTTTTCACTTGATATCAAGTCAATGCAAAGACACGGATAGACGTGAGTCGCGTCATTCACGAGAGTTCAATTTTTTTTAACCTCGAGCGCCAAATTAGCATGACGCTGTCTTGTGAAAGCCAATCAGTCGTGAGAAACTCTGTCTGCCGTCGTTGAATTAGAAAACCAAAACAGCAGCCCTTGGCTCTGGGCTACAGCACACGGAGCTCACAGCTCCTCATATCTGTTCAGAAACTGGAGAAGTTATAAATGTACAAACCACAGACTGTCTATGGCAGGCGTGTCAAACTCAAGGCCCGGGGGCCAAATCCGGCCCGCAACCTAATTTTATGTGGCCCGCAAGAGCTTGCAAAGAATATAATATAATTAGTGTAATTGTTGAATATTTACTTTCAATTATTTGCCCTAGACTTCTGCTTTCAGTCGTAGTTATTTAGGAAGTTATTACCAGAACTGATAATAATCCAATGCAGGGCCAACAATGTAATATAATGCATTATTTAATATATATTATATATTTATTTACATATGTATATTTATATATAATTAAAATTACAACCGGCCCTTTGAGTGCAACCATAATGCTGCTGTGGCCCGGGATGACATTGAGTTTGACCCCCCTGGTCTATGGCATGGTGAATGAATACAGTCGCTGCTTCTGTCTGTATGACGTTGTTGTGAGTGTGGACGGAGCAGATACAACGTTAGCTTAACCTGATTCATCCGTTCTCTATTCAGAAAAACATGCTTTTTAAAACTGATTCACCTGCCGTCTGTGTGCACACATGTCCAAGCATTAATTCATTGTTTGTACTAACTGGTATCAGTATGTAGTCAATTCTGCACCACTTTTAAAAGTGTATTACAATTTACGGTGAATATGCTAGTGTTGTTGTTGTTGTTGGTGTCAAGCATAGTATCGACATGGAGATAAGCCTTGTCTCCTTGTCAGAGCATCAAGTTGAATGGTGTGAGTAAACACAACTGAGAGCCGCGGAGAAAGTGGAAAGTTTGTAGGTTTAAGTCCTCAGAATGCTCATGACGTTGTCTTGCTAACTGTCAGCATCTGGTGCTCTTGAGCAAGGCACTCAAACTCTAAACCAGTTCTGGACGCCTGATTTCTTAAATTAGAGCGTTCAACATAATTGTGTGTAAGTGTGTTGGTGGAAAATTGAGCTTCCCCATACCACCATGTGTTAAACATTACAACCAATCAGATGTGACACACACAGACACTCACACACACACGGCCACACACACACGGCCACACACACACATTGGCAAATCACGGCACGTGGATTGCAGCACGGTCAAAGTGATGGATAGATCCTGGGTCTACTTCTCTACTTCCCATTACACACCAGGCATATGGATATTACACACACACACACACACACACACACACACACACACACACACACACACACAACACACACACACACACACACACACACACACACACACACACACACACACACACACACACACACACACACACACACACACACACACACACACACACACACACACACACACACACACAGGTCTGTTTATTTACAGCTAGTG
>CADEHL010001093.1:195120-317620 GCA_902827135.1 Harpagifer antarcticus | reverse complement strand
ATAAGATAATGTTTAAACTTTTGAACCCAAATGATTTATTCAAAGCTTTTTTCTGAGCCACTTTAAAGAAACACAAAACAGTGTACAGTTTTTAGAGTGATGGTGTGTGGCTGGGGACGTGTGTGTGTGTGTGTGTGTGTGTGCGGCCTTTGGCCAGATGGTGGCATGAGAGGCCCCTCAGTCTGCTTCAGACCTGGCTTATATGATATGGCTTACAGACTTTGTATTTATTTTAGAAGGAGGCATGTGGCCCGGCAGTATGAAGGCCATGTGTTGTGTTTCTCTTTTCACTGCTGGATGAGAAATGATGGGAGTTTGGCCCAATATTGGCCCATGGGCACACCGAGAGGGCCGGATCCCTGCAGTCTGTGCAGATGTTTCCAACCAATCAGAGCTCGCATGATTGTGAAAGAGTGGTGTGACACAGGAAGTGAATCATGGAGGTTTGAGAGAGTGCTATTGATCTGTGGAACTCTGTGAAGGTTTCTGGTGATAAGGTTTTCTGGTTCTCTAGGTTTGCAGCTGGTTTTTCCGTCCGTTTAACCTCTATTGGGGTCACTGGAGTGGAGTTCAACGTTTTTTGGATTGGGTATTAACCTTCAAGAAGGTCCTCTAGATACAACCAGTACCTCTGGAATTGAAAGTTGTATTGGATTCTGTATTATCTTTAAAGAAAGTCCTATAATATCTAAAGGGTATTTTATGAGTTTCAAAAGTGTATGCAGGTTTCTGTAGTTGTTAGCTTAGCTTAGCACAACGTTTAGGTCCTGTTTCTTTCTGACCATTACCAGAGCTCACTATCTGATATATTGTATAATCTGTACGAAAACAAAAGAGAGTGTTCATTTTGCGGTTTTATGGAAGTTTATGTTTTCAAATTGTCGTTTTCACCCTTTGGTTGTCTGGTTTGTCGATGCCCAGACAGAACCAGGTTAGCTTTGTGGCCTTGTTTATTTTATGCTAAGCTAACCGTCTGCTGGCTACTTATTATTGACATGGCATCTCCACATGTAACCATGGTAAAAAAGCAATCAAGTATATTTGCCAAACTATTCCTTTAAAGGGTCTTTCCTGGCTACCTCTGGGGGTCTGTGGGGGTGTCTGTCCCGGGTGTAGGAGTCTCTCTGGCGGGTGGAGGCCTGCTGTTGTTGGCTGTAGGTCTTCTGCTGTCACTTGCTCCTTATGCTGTCGGTGGCTCAGCATTTTGAAGGTGCTAATGAATGTCTCCAGCCCGCTTCCAGCTGGAGCCTGCTGGAGAAACAAAGCATAATCACATCTCCACGTCACATTAAAGGTGAAGGTTTGCAGGCACAGCATTTGGCTACAGTGAGACAAGCCTAATGGAAAGCTGAAACGTCACCGTAACGTTACACCACTGCTTCTGGAGAAAAGCAGAGGTCATGCTGCATACACTATCACAGCAGACCATAACTCACAGGAGACCCTGCAGCATGTAATCAGGCCTGGCCACACACTGGCATGGACATCAAATGTTGTGTAATATTGATAGGCCCTCGAGTCAGAACATTAAGTCATACAGAAAAAGGCCAAATTGAGATTTAATAAAGTGACCTGGCTGTAGATACAAACGCTTTAGAAGGACAAATTGAATCAAAGACCTTTTTTTAAATAAACAAAATGTTTATTTCCCCTCCCTTTTAGTGCACATGCATATTAAATAAACAGTGAGGCGATCAGAGCTGGAATATAGCACATTTCACATTTACTAAGTTTTTATTTTTTTTTAAATAAAAGCTAGTGGCCTGGCTTTTTAAATACTACTCTATATTTTCCAGAGTTACTGTTGACACGGATTATTTGTAGTTGTAAGGGTCTGTTTTGAAATGTTTGTTTTACATATTTGGCCAGGTTCTAGGAATCAGGAAACTTTCACTGTTTTTACAATTTCAAAGTCTTCCTGGAGATCATGTCGGATATATCTACTATAATATTAGCTAGAGCGAGAGAGAGATAGCTCTATGCATTAGCGTCGCTGATACTATCGCGCAGATCTTATAGTAGGTCCTCTATCCTCTCTCTCTGCTATATCATCTCTCTCTTATCTTCCCTCTCTCTCTTCTTGTCTTTCTCTCTCTCTCTTCTTGTCTCTCTCTCTCTCTCTCTCTCTCTCTCTCTCTCTCTCCCTTCTGTAACTGCTGGGTCTCTCTATCATTTGAATCCCTCCTACTTTTCTCTCTCTCTGCTCTTTCTCATCCTCACTCTCCCTTTCACTCGCCCAGCCCATATCCAGTGACATCACAACTTCATTACCCAATCACCATGAGGCCAATTTGTCAATGTCAAAGTCCTGGCCAATCAGCTTCTGTAGGCTAATTCCCCCCAGCCAATCCCAGCATGTGTGGGTCTGCTGTGCATTATATAAAGCAGGCAGGCAGAGGAGCAGGACACATGAGGAGGGAGAGAAAACAGATAACTCCATGCTTTTAGTGAGAAAAGGATAGCACAATGTGTGAGGTCATTTGTATATACATATAGAAAGAAAGAAATGCAACTCCTTTTATCAAATCATTTTCTATATTCTCAGCTGTTGTAATGCAACACACAAACAATCGCACATCTTAACTATGTATATGTCTGTGAATAGAAGAACGCTTTAAGAACACCAACATGGAGAATGTTCACATACACATGCCAGTCTCCTGGTCTATAATATAGAACACGTAGGTCTTCACTAGAATACATCATTCATGTGTTTCTACTGGGTAGTTCATTTTGCTTACAAATATAAATACGCTGAATTACAGACATCTGTTTCCTAATGTAAGTCAATGGGACACAGTGTTTTTGGGTCTTCACTGTAGACTAGAGCACATCGATTATTGTAATTGAACACATGTCTTTAATACAGGAGACATGCATACTACAGAACTATACAGCACACAGGTCTGTACTATAGAACACTTACTGTATATTCACTTTAGAAGACATATGTCTTCATTTAAGGACACATGGTATTCACAATTCAAAACACAGGTCTTAGTATTATAAAACATAGGTCTTAAAAATAAGAAATGTTCCATCTTCTGTCCTAACTGGAATGCACATGTGATATCTAGTTTGGCAGATAACTAACAGTTTCTTCAATGAAAACGAGACAGTGGGTAAGTTTAGGATTTAGAGTTTATATTTAAAGTCATTTTTCTAAAATTGAAACACACATTTACAAGGTGTATTGAGTTTATCTTGTTTTCACATTAACTCACATTGAATAATGTGTCCCTGCAAACAACATTAACACACAAATGTAAGATTTCCATGCACAGACCACAGCTGACCCAGCATTAGCCTGGATGCTAACCTAACATTGCAAACGCCATAGACAAGCTAATGTGATTAGCATTGCCATTATTTCAATTTACCACCATCCATATCCAACTGTTTTAAATAACTATTCTTAAAAAAGTATTTAAAATAAATAAAGCTGATTATCTACAGACACATATGCTTCAAGGTTCAGCAGAGTTAAATGATTGAGAAGGCAAAACACGTGTTGTTCTTCATAGACTTTTCTATGGCTCTATGGCTTTTATTTGCAGCACCCTGGCCTCTCAGGGCCACCGTACTACTTTTCAGTGCAATAAATAAAACTATGGCAAATCTGCGTGGACAAACAGTGTCAAACAGCCCGAACTCTGCCAATTCTGTTGAAGGGGCAGCAGCACCACGCTTTACTCATAGGGTTTACTATTATGTCATGGTGTGATGTGTGTACTCTATTTGTTAAGCAATACAGCTATTTGAGATGTGTGCATTGTGTCAGCGATCTGTTCTGTGTTGCGTTGCAAACAATGAGGTAACTGAAGAGCAGGGAAGAAGATAGAAAGGTAGGTATGTTGGAAAACAACTGACAAGTAGTCTCCATTACAACTGGCCTTATATTTGGGAAGTTAGATGATCCCCAATTCATAAAACCATATGGAGAAAGATTTATATTTGTCCAACTTCAGGTATGGTGTTCATGCTGAATTGGACTGCATTCCATGACAGACATAAACCACCAGATGGCGACAAATGGATGCCTTTCCCAAGTCTGCAGAAATCAAATCAAGTTTGACATGTGTCTGCTTGCTGATGCAGTAGGGATACTGGTTCTCAGAAGATTCAGCAAATACTCATATGCATTCATAACTGATATAAAGTCAACTTTTGGGGAAAATATGCATTTCCTAATTGTTAGATGCAATAACTATTGTCTTACATTCTCCTCACAGATGCATGTTTTAGTATAAGATGTGTCTCTCATATGTGTTTTTAATAACTTGTGATAACTTGCAAGATCTTTGTCTGAAACAGCAGACTTCCCTTGTCCAATACTTTCATTGAGGACTTAGGGAAGTCAGCTTTAAAGGGGAACAATGACTGAATCGTGAATAATGAAATCCGGAAATATCTTAAAATACAATAAAAAACTATTTTCATTATTAATTTTCCTAATTATACATTTCTTCATGAATAACTCTGTAAGTGTTCATTAGTTGGAGAGTGCTGTTAACTGCACTCTAAAGCAGGACTGTAAAAGACTACGATGATAAATCCTCAATTAGAAGAAGGCAAGGATCTCCTTATCTCTGGAGCAAACTGAATGAAGTAAAAGACAAAAGAAACAATAAAAGTATAAACGCAATAAACGTAAATGAACATCTATAAGAAATAAATAGGAGACTCTGACATTCGTATACTTTATTATCTTTGCAATGTCACACATTTAAGGACGTAGTTATCTTGTGTCCTCCCTATCCAGCAGCATTTGGAGGCATTATACTCAATATTGTCACAACAAAAGATGGTCGCCCAACGTGGGGCTCGAACCCACGACCCTGAGATTAAGAGTCTCATGCTCTACCCGCGGGTGATTGTTTCATGATTTTTCCATCATAATGCCATGAACGATTTCCCATTCATTCTCTATGGCACCGTTGAATCGTTGCCGATGTAATATATATTTGGCCGCGAGTGGCGCACTTTTGCCAGTGAGACCTGTCTGCTCCTCCCCGCCCCCCGCCCCCCTTCAGTGAGTGAGTGAGTGAGTGATTGAGAGACTGGACAGCGACTTTTTCAACTCCTGACATTACGACCAAACTATAAGGTAAATTATAGTAACATGAATTAAAAGAGAAGCGACATGTAATGTTATGTTATCTGGGCTTTGTCTGACGTGTTTTAGTTTCGATGAACGCTATAAAGTGGTCCGTGTTTCCTACGTGTATCGTGTCTAACGGCTGCATGCACACACGGCACTTTGGGATGAATTACATGTTAATGTAAAGTTAATTCAACTTAACCCGCTTAAAGTTCATGTGGTAGGATTTCTGTGTGAGTTTATAGTGTTTTTGTTGACTTGGTCAGGCGAAATTACCGCGAGTTACTTGTGGCGAAATCCTCCGTGTGTGTGCGTTTACATTAATGTATATTTAAATATATAAATTAACGCTAACTACCATGTAAGTTTACCATGTATTTACTTTTTAATATTTACTTGCACTATATTTTATGGCTATGCCGCCTTCATAGTGAAGAAGAAAGGTGCTGCAGGTACAAGGATGCATAGGCTGCAACAGTACCTGCAGAAGAAGCTGCACCCCCCCTCTGGCTCCACCACCACACATCCCTCACTTGCTCCTGCTGAGGCCATGGGTGAGTCTGGTTTGTTGTCAGAAATATGCTGTTGGGTAAGTATTGTTTATTAAAACATAGGGAACACACTTCCATGAGGTCAGTCGTGATTGTGTCCATTAATTACAGTAAAGAGGTTTTGAAGGATGTTCTAAGTCTTGTCTGTTTGCATAGAGGGATCAAGATGAAGAGCTGGAGCAAGCGGTGCTGAGTCTCTCTCCTTCTGAACAGAGCTGTGAGTGAACATCTTGTCTCTGCTTGTTTTGCCTGAAGAGTTAAAATCATGTATAGTTCAGTTCAGTTCAGTTCTGTTCTGTTCTGTTCGGTTCAGTTCAGTTCAGTTCAGTTCAGTTCAGTTCTGTTCAGTTCTGTTCAGTTCAGTTCTGTTCAGTTCGCTGTTCCTCGTTTTTTGTACAGCTCAATATATGTTTATGGATCACTCTTTCTATTTGTGTTTTGCAGCGGTGTCTGCGCCATCATCATCATCATCATCATCATCATCATCAGAAAGCCCACAACAAGCTCCAAGAAGAGAAAGAGGTTGATCTTTCTGAAAGTTACTGATGAACTCTGGGACCAGGAATTCTTTTCCCAAGATGACTTTCCGTCACATGTTGGCCATGTTCTGGTCTGACCATGTTCTGGTCTGGCCATGTTCTGGTCTGACCATGTTCTGGTCTGGCCATGTTCTGGTCTGGCCATGTTCTGGTCTGTCTGTGCTCTTCTACGTGTTGTCCTGGTGACTATGAATTGAAACCATGTTGAGGGTAAGTTACTGCTTTTGTTCTTATTTGGATTGAATGAAAAGTACACATTGAAACTGCTGTGGTCACGAACACTTGAACGCATGTGTTTGCAGTGTGCAAGTTATGTCAGCTGCTCAGACTGAGTTGTAATGACTGAATGCTGTGTATGAATGAAATGTATTCTCTAAACATGAATATGAGAAACCGTGTTTCACTTTATGAGATCAGCAGGTGATGTTTGGTCTTACTAACATCATTACTTATTTCTATATTGCCATAACATGAATAAACTGCCACACGTTTCTATGTTGGTGTCTTCTGCTACCCTCTCTACTGAGCTGAAGGCTTCACTAGTAGAAGGTAATGCATTATATTACTGTTTATACATTTAAACCCTGAATCACCTGCATCTGTGCAACATGTTGATGAGTCTGTTGCCTCCATGCAGCCCCTGCTCTGCCTGTGAAGACCCTCGTGCCCCTCCCAAAGGAGCTGATGTTTCTGATGCCGGAACCATCCGCCCCGACGCCAACAGAGACCCACATTACTGTTCCAGGTGTGTTTGACTCTTTGCCCCGTGTGCAGTTTGCTGGCTACAGTGAAGATGCTAAGTGTCATACAACATTATTTCTGTATGTTACTGTTGATAATAACGACATGTTTTAATAGTTTCTATAGTGGCTCGTGAGATTTCTGCAGAGCCCTCTCAACCAACACTGCACCCACCAGCTGCACCAACGCAAAGTGAATAATACTAACAATAATAATACATAAATGTTTGAGGCACCTTCAAGTGTTTGAATGTTTCTCATTTGGATGTGTACTTGCTAAAAATCATTTTTCAAAAAATCACACACACACACACACACACACACACACACACACACACACACACACACACACACACACACACACACACACACACACACACACACACACACACACACACACACACACACACACAATACAATCGTAATGATTTGCCATGTGTTTTTATTTCTTGTCTGCCTAGGTCAGCCATTACCCAGGCCATCAACGGTCCCCAGCTGTCCTCCTCTTCCTCCTCCTCCTCCTCCTCCTCCTCCTCCTCCTCCTCCTCCTCCTCCTCCTCCTCCTCCTCCTCCTCCTCTTCCTGCCTACAACCAGGATGTCAGTCATTGGAACTGTTCGCCGCAGCAGAGGATCTGGATGAAGTTGGAGCTGCAATCCATGGGGCTCTGGCCAGGCTCCGTTCCTGTACGCAACCCTCTGAAGATGGTGTCATTGTGGCGTGGCCCTCCCCAGCCAGAGCTGATTGACAGCGTCTATGATTTCCCCTGCGCCAAGTACTTTCAGCTCCATCCCTTTTTCATCTGGAAGCCAGAAGATGACAATTTGATGGGAAGGCTGAGGAACAATTCCACTCTGCCGTGTATTGACGGCTGTGCTCAGCCTCAAATGGCCTCTGCTGGTGTTGGTAGCCCTCGTGTGATTGTCGGCACCACCGGACAGTACTACTTGCTGTCTTCAAGGCTCTGCTGCAAAGTCTGCCGGAAGAGGTGGTATGCCGACAACCCATCCTGGCTGGAAAAGCTCCCCAAGAGGTTCACCAACCTGCTGCCAGCCGTACTGACTTACAAGAAGGCCATCTGTAAGTCGGTACTGGACGAGCTCCGGCGCAGCGGCAAGTCACCCACTGATATGGCAAAGCAGATCACGGAGTTGATGCACCTGAAATATGAACGTGCTGACCTGGCGTACCTCCTCAGCTGTAAGAACATCATGGACGGTGAGGAAGGAAAGTACCAGAGGACAATTACCCAGTTCCTTCGGCAAACCTTAGGAAACCAAGCCGGCTCCCTTTGGAGAGTATGGGGACTCTGATGGCTGGAACGGGATCTCTGTGTCTGCACACTACCTGACAGACTGCCTCCTGCATGAGTACGAACACCAGCAGGGAGCCATCACCAAGTTACTGCAGGGCACCTTTGGACAGGCCTTCCGATCAGACCACCTTCTCATCCGGGACCATCATATGCAGTGATGAATGAGAACTGGATGACCCTCTCATGGGTGATGGTGCAGTCTGAGACAGAGAAGTCCTTGAAGCCCTTGAACCAGGTGCTGGAACAGCGCTACAGAACTGCAGGCGTGGAAAAGGCACAGTACCACTGGGTAGACAAGTATGTTTGGATCAATATTATCTCTTCAAAGCCTCTATGCTGAAATGCTGGCGTATTCAGCAGATACACATCCTGCGAGGTTGCCTGAGCGATCCAGAGGTAGAAGGAGGGATCATGTACAGGCATGGAGGAACACTGCAGCTGAACCATGTGCCAGGTGAAGGAGCCAAAGTTCCTGTGTGGATCCCCATCAGAGGCACATCCCAGCAGGAAGGCTATCACTTCCACCAGGCTCAGTGGGTCACTGGCACACACGTTTCCACAGAGCTGTTTCAAGCTCAGGCGATGACAGGGGTGGCGCTGTGGAATTACCAGCGACTGGTGGACCTGAAAAAGCCAGATGTCAAACTTCCAGCCGTCTTTGATCCAGCATTGATGGGCGAGATCAATGCAGTCTCTCAACAGGTGTTTGGGCACTTTAAGTATCCTGCTTTTCATCTCCCTAACAGAGACACTGGAGAGAAGTTTGGCCTGGAATATGTGGAGCCTGAATGACTGGGATTAGCACAGGAGCAAGGCAGACTCTACCCAGGCCCTGGATACACCTCCTCAAAGCAGCAACCCCACTGCCCAGTCTGAGCTTCTTCAGCCACCCTCCATCCCCCCAACCAAGCTGTTTCAGTTTCCTGCAAACCCTCCTTCAGAGAAACAAGAGGTGACTGCAGGAACGGCTCCGGAGCCTCACACAGAGCCAGGTAAACTTTAAACGCACAGACAAAGTAGTGAATAATCCTTCAGCGTCATTGACTGGATTCCAATCATTTATTTCTATAAAGAACCTTTGTTTTCTTAGACATTAATGAATATCTCTCTTTTGTTGTTATAGAAACCACATGCCTGAAGTCTCTGCCTCTGCTGTCCTCGCCAACTGCGGCTCGCACTGGACCTGTGAAGACTGGTGGGAGGGTGTTTGTGTTGGACCACAAGCGCTGGACAGGCCCTATGAGGCAGGCTGTTGACAACCTGCTCAACAAACCCCATGGTCAGAAGGACATGCTGAAGCTTGTGGACGAGGACTATGCTGCTCTTGTGCTTGAGTCCTGCACAGACCCAAATAGTATCTCAGCAAGCTTCTGAACTCCAGCTCCTCCATAAACATCAGCCCGGAGAAACTACAAGAGAGGCAGGTCCTCTGGCACTCTCTCACAGAGGGGAGTGAGACCACCAGGGTGCCAGTTGTTACCATGCCTGTTGCTGTTTTCAACCCCACACTTCCTGTTCAGACCCCAGCCACACCTCTGACTAACATGTTGAGAATTTGGTCAGAAACATTATGGCCAAACAACAACAACAACAACAATAACAAAAGAAGAAGAAACAGACAAAAAGGTGTCTTTCCTGCGGCCAGCCAAAGGTCCATCCACCACTTCTACATGCAGGGCACCGTCAGATACTTTTACTGCTCCACCAAAGTTTTTAAAACTTATGGTGCTGAAGGTCTGACAGACCCTAAAATGCCATTTGGAGACTTTGCCGAGACAGCTTTCTTTCCGCGGGAACTGGAAGCTATGAAGCAAAGGGTGGAGGCGAGAGTCCAGCTAAATAATGATTAATATCTACATGTCTCATTCATAAGTACATTATTTATACTACATGGTCCATATCTTAAATATAAATAATACCTTCGGAGTTTTTCTTTTGAAGGTAATAAATAAATATAAACACAATAACAGTTACTATAACAAATTAGGATTCACATTTCTTGATTCATAGATAGCTATTTATCTTTGATTATGTATCACAGACTTTGCCCCAACCGGGTATCGAACCTGCGAACAGAAGAAATATCAGCTGGCTAAGACAGTGGTTCAGCACCATGGACAGCATCAGTAATGCTGCGATTGTATTGGCTGTCACTCTATGCCACCTAGGCACGTCTTGCCCCCGCGAGCTAGCCGGGCGTTGTTGACCGCCATTTAGTGGCGATATTTAAATAGAGTCATAACAGAGACAGGCTGTGTATAAGATATGGATCTTATAGGATCAGTCGCTGATTCTATCAGATCCATATCCGTGGCCTACAGCTACATTATTTTCGTCAGTGTATATGATATTGTGATTATGAATTATGATTTAATAACCGAAAAATGAGCAGTGCTAATCTGCCAGGAGCCTGATTATGTGACTGAACGGACATTTTGACGAATGATCTGACAGAGAAACTCTCTGAATGATTGCTCTCCATAATAAAAATGAACGTGAGAAACAACAGATCATAAACAGAAACATTTTTGAAATATCTAATGAAAGCTTTTTGTGGTCTTTTTGTCGTCAAGATCTAACCCCCAACTCTTATCCAGTGTTATATTTATTCAAATGATCACTAAATAAGTGATAATGATAGTAGAGTGGCTTTTTGTGAATGCATCCATAGCTTTACATAATATACAGATAGGATTGTTTCTAGTATGAGACACTTTTTTTAACGTGTGTATTTTCTTCAGTTTTGTTCATAAGTATTACTTATTTAGAACCAGAACATTTATTCAAACCTTCTTTTTTTTTAACCAGTAACAGACTTTTATTTTTGAGCTAATTATTTCGAGTCAGTCAACAAAGTTTATAAATAATAAGTTTTTATTAAACATGTATTTATTAGAATTATTTAAACGATTACAAATATAACTCTGCTGTGTGTTTCTTTTTTCTTTTACTCAGGGACTGTTTCTGGATCAGTTGCAGGCAGCCAATCACATTCATCAGAATAAAAAGCAGAACGAACGATTGGCTGGGGGAGAGCAGGCACCTGCTGACGGCGCTACGTGTCCACTAATAACCTCCCTGACCACACCCACAAGCTCGTTAATATTCATAAGGGTCCTAGATGTGTGTCCTGATTGGACAGAGAGCACATTCATTATAAACTACTGACATTATGACTGTTTTTCATTGGGATTAAAGCAACAATATTTTATTTTTTTTGCATTGTAAATGAGATTTTATGTCAATGCTTTTTTATCTGGTTAAATAAAGATAAAAATAAAATAATAAAAAATAAATAATTAAGAAATCAAATCAGGAATAAGAGAACACTGTGAATGAGGACAAATGTTTTATTAATCGTCAGTCTCACAACATCCAAATGTAAACAAAATGTCTTTGGCTTTTTTAACTAAGAAAATATTGAATAGCTAGCTTTCAGAAAATATTCTTTATAACTCTGTCCATAAAAGTATCTGCATTTGTTTAACCTTCAATGTCCCTTTGACTATTAAGATACATTATATGTTTGGATCCTTATTTAGCTTCATAATAATTCAACTTTATAAAAAATGAAAGATTGCCGGACAGTAACATGTGGCCACATGGTGCTAACATCTCTTTAGTGTCATAACAAGGCGTCATTACATTCCTTTATTCCTCTATGAATCTAACTTTACTAAACTCAGCATTTCAGTGCACAAAAGATTTGAACTTATATTTTTGTAAATGACATGTTTCAAATGAAAATACCTTTATCTTGTTATGTGATATTTAACTTGTTTCCAGTATCTATTCTGATTTAAGATGCAAATGGATGTGTATTCCCCTAAATAGAAAAAGCTGTATTTTTCTTTTTTTTTCCAAATAAAAGTTGATTTCAAAAGAATTGATCACTAACCAAACTTTACAGAAGCACAGCTGGACCAAGTCTTCTCCTTTCTTTCCCTGATGTCCTTTGGCCCGTCAAATGATACATCTACATAACTCTCTCAAACCAAATAAATTAATACATGTCGCACACAATGTAACAAAAGGCCAACCCACAACATGTCTACTACTGGCTGGTTAGTGCTTTAGATGCAGCCTCGTGGCTAAAGGCTTGTCGCCACCTTCTCTTCACTCCTAGACTTAAATAAACATGAGAACGGGTCATTTCAGTATGGACCATTTGATCTGCTCCTTGGCCGACTGCAGAACCTGGTACACAGAAAGAAAGAACAAAAGAAGATAAGACAAATATAATTTAGCAAGATGTAATACAGTAACAAAAGAAAATACAGTACAAATTCAAACCTAAACCAGATGAAATATAATCAGTGTTTGAATGTATTGATATGTATTACTCTATACTTCACTGCATTTCTCTGAGAGCTTGTGTTACTTTACAGATTCAGACACAAACATATACAGTAGATCAACTCATACATGAGCATTGCCATACAAGTATATGTTCAAATACCCAGGTGTACACAAACCCCTCAAATAGGATCAGATGTGCCAGCTGTGAAAAACACATGAATGCATCACTTGTTATAATCCAGTAATCTAATATGATACGGTAATGGGCCATTATGCCCATAGTTAAATAAGACTTTTTATATAGTAACCTATGTCCGTTACTTTCTATTTTGGTAGTAGATTGGTTTTTGGATTTTGACTGAATGCTTCTTCCACCTCGGAATATAATACAGTACATTATGAGAAGTCTTGTCAATTATGCAGTTAACTAAGGAACGCCTGATTGTTGTGTGAGAGAACCATTAAAAACATGTTTGGCTGACAGTGATAACTACATTACATTTCTACAACGCATAACCAGGGTTAGTCCTTTAGAGATGGAAAGCAAACGGTATGCCAATGATCATTATTTTGATGATAAAACATATGTTTGGAGTGAGTGGATACAAGTTGTGCAGTGTTGTAGTAGCACTGTTCAAACACTAGAGGGCACACTCTGTTCACACAGGGACAGGAAGGTTCATTTACACGTTTTACATTATTTTTGAGAAATGTTTTGTTTTGTCCAGCCTCGTGTTTACGATCATAACAAAGATTATTAGGCAGACACAATTTAAGGTAGGAGTCATTTGGCCTTTTAAAAGACCCCTCTTTATATACAATCAGATACAATCAGAGAAGTCAAATCTATTTTTAAACTTTTTCAAACGGCTGATTTAATTGATCTCAGTGATGTTTCGCATGATCAAATACAATTCTATAAATTATTCAGCGATTTTCTGACGGAATAATTCATAGACTTAAAGGTAGGTAGGTAAGAATGGAGAAACCAACTCGAGTGCGCTAGAATTTGAAAATACACAACCGAAAAAAATCTGCCCCTTCCTTCAAACTTCCTTACAGAGCCCCTCCTCCAACACGCACGAACGCGCACATGACCAATGAGGGCACGAGATAAATGTGTGCACGAGGTGGAAGGCTGACAGGCAGGTAGGCCATCCAGTTATCTGCCGCGGGCCGGGGCAGATGATTGGTCGTGCTTTTTACAGCGCCACGGCTTCCACAGATGAAATATTTGTATATATTTTTTGTCAAAGCATTTAATATATTCATTGTTATCGGGATGTTAAGAGCATTCCATGGAATATAACACAAAGTGTATCTGCCCTAGCTTTAATACAGGGAAATAACAAGGGTGGATGGTCACTGAGAAACAGAAGTCACTCAAATCAAAAGAATGTCTAAAATAAGCCTCTCGAGTTCGTTACCAATCTTTTTTTGTCAAAAGATGTACATGATCAACTGTAGTTATTTGTACTTCTTAATCAAGACCTTATTTAAAGACTGAGCATGTAGTTCTTCATTTAAACAGCAGAGGGCACATGGAACTCAGAAGCCATTCACTGCAGTGTGGGATGCTGGGAAATGCAGTCACATAAGCCTAAAAACAAACTTCTGCCAAACTGATGCTAATCCTGAATAGCAGGTGTACATTTTAGTATTATATAATCATCATTATTTTCGGAAGCATGGGTACCTTTAACACTTATGATCATTGTTGTGTTAATTAAATGGACATATCCAACGCATGAGTTAGTCATCAACATCTCAATGTGGTTCTCCCCCAAGCTTATACATGTCATCAGTAATTAACTAAAACATGTATGTGTCATATTTGCATGTGTGTGCTCGCTCAGTATAAACACTCCTCCATTTCAAACCCCTGCTGTAAGCTTCCGGAGCCTTTTGGGATGTCATGTGTTACTTTAGTCGATAGAGTGGTGCGGTGATGAAGTATTATTGGAGGCTGACCCTGAAGTTAGCATCACAAGGGCTCCCTCGACGAAAGTCAATGGGAATCTATGGCAAACACACGTTTATGATACTAACACGTTTTGTTCATAATATCCACATATCAACATCACTTTTATATAGTTGCCAAGCAATTGCCAAAAGTAAAAAGCTAAGGTTAGGCTAAAAACAAACCACATAACGGTTGCAACACTTCATATTACCACCGCTAAGCTAAGGCGGCTAATGTTCCTGATGATTTAATGCCGTAGAACAAAACATACAAATCTCTTACGCTTGTGCTAACCACAGACCTTATTTTAGGACTCTTACCAGAAACATGTTTAAAAAACCATGAACTTTGAGACGAGGGAACCCGGAAATGCTAATATCCTAACTTATTTCCAGGTTTAGGATTCATTCCTGCACCACTCTATAGCAGAGTTTCTTAACCTTGGAGTCCTTACCTCCAAACTGCTAGAGCCGGGGTTGGCAACCCCTGGCACGCGTGCCAGCATTGGCACGCGGCACCGTAACCAGTGGCACGCTAGGAATAAGTGGAATAAGTGTGCACAAATATTTAAATTGTATTTTCGGATCCTGAACGAGACCGCCGCCAGAGCGCGTCTCCCCGTTACCCGCAGCAGGAAGCCATGCACGCAACGCAGCCCCGCTCTCTTTATCTCCAGGTGACTTTCTGCCGCTTTCCTCCGTGGTGCAGATCGTTTCACCACAGAGGAAAACACTTCACTAATTGCAGTACCCATAAGGAGCTGTACACATGCCGCAGTTTTTGCGTGGCTGTGTCTTTAGTTGAAAGCCCAGTGGCGATCTGCTCATCTCTCATTGAAATAATATGCTACAAAGGGGCGGACTGGCCATCTGTGTGTTGAACTTTCCTGTCGGCTCCCAGACCGTAGTCGAGGAGGGCAGAAGCAACAAGCTTCAGGTTCAATACCCCACTTTAGCTTCAATGACCGGAGAGAGGCGAGCTCTTCTTGGGAGGCCGTTGCATTTATTTAGCTGTTCTTGTGTTTCACAAAATACATCACAGACCTCTGTTTCTCTGCTTCCTCGTTTCACTTCCAGAAACATACACACGCTCCCTCACTGTCGCTCTACCATCCACAAACACACATGCACAAGCCACACCTCTCTCTCTCTCTTAAAGGGACAGCGATCTCCTTATTATTATTCCGTTTAAACCAATTATTTCAATGTGTTTGTTAAATTCGACATCATGTAAGTTGCGCTGACAGGTCCACACACTGCTTCCCCGCAGCGAGGCTCCCCCGCCCTCCTGCTGATAGTTGACGAGCGTCAAGCTCCTCCTTGATAATTCTCGATCGTTGGCACGCTGATAACAATTTTTTTTTAAAATGGCACTTCATATCAAAAAGGTTGCCGACCCCTGTGCTAGAGCAATGAACCTATTGCAAATATTGCGTAACCTATTGCTTTGTGTTCTCCTACACTGCTCCAGAAGGTTGGTGACTTCGTCCTTGAGGTTGACGGCTGCTCCATCTCCCCATCTCCTGAAGCCCGCAACCTGGGTGTCATCCTTGATTCCACCCTTTCCTTCCATTCCCACGTCAAGTCTGTGACCAAATCGGCATTTTTCCACCTGAGGAACATTGCCAGACTCCGACCGTCACTCTCGGAGTCGGTTGCCGAAACCCTGGTGCATGCGTTTGTCACCACACGCTTGGACTACTGCAATGGTGTCCTGTTCGGGGTTCCCAACAAAACCCTGGACAGGCTCCAGTATGTCCAAAACTGTGCTGCTAGGGTACTCACACACACAAAGCCGTGGCAGCACATCACTCCCACCCTCATCCACCTACACTGGTTGCCGGTCAAGTCCCGCATCACCTACAAAATCCTCCTCCTCACCTACAAGTCCCTCCATGCCCTTGCCCCCCAGTACCTATCGGACATCCTTCACCCACATGCCCCACCCCGGAACCTGCGGTCCTCAGACTCTGACCACCCCCCGCACCAAACTACGAACCTTCGGGGACAGAGCCTTCAGCGTGGCAGCCCCCACCCTCTGGAACGCTCTCCCTGCGGAGATTCGCAACATCCCCACACTCGATGCCTTCAAAGGGGCCCTCAAGACCCATCTGTTTGCCAAGGCTTTCGGCCCCTAATCGATCTGTTGTTTTGTCTGTCTGAGTTTTGTTTTGTTATGTTTGTTTTTTGCCCTATTACTTGTAAAGCGACCTTGGGTCCCTTGAAAGGCGCTATATAAATCCAAGCTATTATTATTATTATTATGCTAGTGATTCTAAATTCAATGTATCTGACCTTTAGACACTTATAACAGAGTGCAGTAGCCCAGTAGTGATAGTATCATAAGTGTTAGGCAGAACAGAGCAACGTGTGGTGTGCAGTGAAGGCTGGTGTGAAGTTAGACTTACGTTCGTGGTCAGAGCGTCAGGAAAGCAACAGATACAGAACAGAGCAACGTGTGGTGTGCAGTGAAGGCTGGTGTGAAGTTAGACTTACGTTAGTGGTCAGAGCCAGCTTCGCTGTTATGTGCTGTCAGGAAAGCAACAGATACAGAACAGCTTAGAGCATGAGCATGAGCACACACACACACACACACACACACACACACACACACACAACACACACACACACACACACACACACACACACACACAACACACACACACACACACACACAACACACACACACACACACACACACACACACACAACACAACACACACACACACACACACAACACTGACATGCACATGTTCATTTCTGCACACCAGCAGAAAGCAGAAAAGGTAAGTATATCAGAAACACACTGTTGTGGTGATGGAATGTTATTCAATCTAATATTAATAGCAGAGGAGTGATCACTTTTACATCTGTGAAGCATTTAGGGAGCTACAGTGCTTAATCCATTTAGTATCCATCATCCATTCTAGCTGCTAGCTTAATATGCGTGGTTAGAAAAAGCGTTGGCATGCAGCCGGGTGAGTTGGCTGATGTTTCATGGTCATATCAAGTCAGACATGTTTTTAGCATTTGCATTTATGATAAATGTGGAGTTTGTCATTTGTGCCCTTTTTGTTCCTTTTTTCCCAACTTCCGAGCAGGAATACGTTAAACAGTAAAACGACAAAACATTATAGCACCCCTTGTTGCTGGGAAATGTGTTCATTAATATACAATATGTGTGTTTCTGTGTGTTTTTTAGTGCACTTTCTAAATGTGTGTTTGTCATATGCATGTGTGTACACATTTAGTGTCACTAAGGTGTAGGAGTGTGTTACCTGGGCCACGCTGTGTTCCGATAATGGGTTGTCATCCGCCTGTACAACACAATTACATTATTATGGAAAAAGGAAATTGCAAAAATGATGCAAACTGCTTGGTGCACACTCACAGCTCAGAAGTAGAGCAGCACAAACAGGACTAGATCAGATACTGTATAACATCATATACTGTAGAGACATCCACAGCCAATTACAACCCATATGTGAATGTATAGCAACGCAATAGTGTGGTGCAGGATTCAGTCCTAAAACCTGGAAATGAGTTAGAATTTAAGAACTTCTGGGTTCCCTCGTCTTAAAGTCAATGGCTTGTTGAAAATGTTTTTGGTTAGATTCAAGCTTGAGCGATTTTAATGTTATACAACATCAAATATGTAAGTTCATACCCCACTCACATATACACTGAACAAAAATATAAACGCAACACTTTTGTTTTTGCTCCCATTTTTCATGAGATGAACTCAAAGATCTAAAACATGTTCTATAAACACAAAATAACCATTTCTGTCAAATATTGTTCACAAATCTGAAAAAATCTGTGATAGTGAGCACTTCTCCTTTGCCGAGATAATCCATCCCACCTCACAGGTGTGGCATATCAAGATGCTGATTAGACAGCATGATTACTGCACAGGTGTGCCTTAGGCTGGCCACAATAAAAGGCCACTCTGAAACATGCAGTTTTGCTTTATTGGTGGGGTCTGGGGGGGTCCGAAAACCAGTCAGTATCTGGTGTCAGGGGTTAGGGGTAGGTTTAGGGTTAGGGTAATGTTGTGAATTGAGTGGCCCATGGTGGTGGTGGGGTTATGGTATGGGCAGGCGTATGTTATGGACGACGAACACAGGCCACTCGATTCACAACATTACCCTAACCCTAACCCTACCCCTAACCCTACCCCTAACCCTACCCTTCACACCAGATACTGACTGGTTTTCGGACCCCCAATAAAGCAAAAATGCACGTTTCAGAGTGGCCTTTTATTGTGGCCAGCCTAAGGCACACCTGTGCAATAATCATGCTGTCTAATCAGCATCTTGATATGCCACACCTGTGAGGTGGGATGGATTATCTCGGCAAAGGAGAAGTGCTCACTATCACAGATTCTTTCAGATTTGTGAACAATATTTGAGAGAAATGGTTATTTTGTGTTTATAGAAAATGTTTCATCTAATGAAAAATGGGAGCAAAAACAAAAGTGTTGTAGGCGGCTAATGCCACACATTAGCCGCCTTTAGCTTAGCGGTGGTGACGTGAAGTTGTGCGACTGATGTAGTTGGTTTGCAGCAGTACGTTTGTTATTTACTTCTGGAGATTGTATTTACGCTTAAACTATTATACATTTTTTGTTAGTATGTGTATATGATCCTGTTTTACAAAAAGTGTAAATATCATAAATGCTTGTGCACCAAAGATGTTATTTTCTTCAATATTCCAAAATCGTAAAGACAGATCCTATTGCTCTTTTGAAGGAGCCATTGCGATGCTAAATCAAGGATCGGCCGATACAAATACATCATCACTGCACCGCTCTATTGGCTCCTTGCTATGAGCTTGCACTATTTTAATTGTTTAATTGTTGTGTTTTATGTCGTTATTGCATTGTTGAGGAACCTGTGACCCAAGTTTTTCATTCATTACATACTACACCGTAGTTGTGTATACGATTATGACAATTAAAACTTTGAATCCCTATCTGTGATGTAAATAATAAGTTCGAAGCCATAGGCTGGCTCTGACATTAGCTGACCAATCAGAAGAGTAAGATTGGCGCGTGAGGTTGAACAGGACACACGAACAGCTTCTTGATATGGTTTCTGTTCACATGAAATCAATGAACACTTGTTACAAAGTAGAGTGACTGACAGTCTTCTTACCCTGTAGTTGACCTTCAGTAGGACCTGCTGCGGGTCACTCTCCAGGATCACCCTGGCGACGGGATAAAAAACAAACGTGACTTTATAGACAAAACAATTCAAATGAATAGAGGACTAACTGAGCCAAGCTAATTCCTATGTTAGTTTGTTGAGTACGTCCAAACAGCTGCACACACTGTCTTACCCTCCATCAATAATTTCATCCACAACCAGTAACACTCCCTCCATGTTGTCCAGTAAACACCTCCGCTCCACATTTTTCCTGCAGAACAAATCAAACAATCTTGATTATATTACTATTACAATCTGTATTTCACATGGCCTCAACTTAACATAAAGGAACAGTTTAATATTCTATAAAACACGTCGGATGCTTGAGCAAGACGCTTAGCAGCATCACTGTTATCAGGGGGAAAAGCTAGCCGAGTCCAAAAGTCAAATATTTTCTATAAAAGTAAACAGGAAAATGTGTGGTTTTATTGGGATTCGGTAGAGGCATTTCTTTAAGAAGGAAACAATGTAAACACGGTATAGCTTAAAACAGTTTGGCTCTGTTCATTTGTAGCAGTAAGCTAATGTTAGCAAAGTTATCAACTCCACATGTGCTTCACAGCAAATACATTTTAACGTTGTTTTTTAGGATGTCGTTTTTCGGGAGGTGGATAACACATTTTCTAGTTAAAACTTTTATATCAGGGTCATTCATCGTGTGGTCAATGGCTGGAGTGTAATTTAACATGAACAACACCTGTTCCCTAAGAGGTGCTTTGTAAAATATTAAATATGTATCTAAAAATGAGCACCAGGTGTTATTTTGTCATCATTCAGCTACCTAATTGTGAAACCTTTACAAAGTTCTGTATTTTAATTTCAAAATGGAGACCTATCTGAGAGGCTATGGTGGGGGGATGGCAATGTTCAGAGGCTGCATGCATGACAGTGCTTTATGATCATTGTAGTGCATGTGTATGGAATATATACAGAATATAAGTCTGTAAAAAAAACGTCATTATTATTAAATAAATCTGTCAGACACCACAAGAGAGTTTACCTGAGGATCTGACTGAGGGACTCAAACAGGCAATTCAGTACGGACATCAGCATCAGCTAGAGAGAGAACAAGAAAATAATGCTTGAGCTAGATTCTGAAGACACAATTACGTTTCTTTCAACAAAATTCAATAACAGGCTTAAAATCCCCCATTGATTGATATGGTGTGTTCACATATTATTGCATATTAACTAGGGCTGTCAAGTTAACGCATTAATAACGCGTTAACGCCACTAATTATTTTAATGCGATAAAAGTGTATTTTTTGTCCTCAGCCGCCCCGTAGTTTCAGAGCGCATTGAGTTTAAAATACCATCTACAAGCTGATGCTGACAGCCCCGCTCCTGCCGTCCGCTTGCGGCAGACCACACTTCCACGCTCACCGGCAGGCACCGACTGGCCATCTGGAGGACCGGGAGGGTGTGTGTATGTGTGGCCCGAGCGAGCGAGAGAGTGTATTGTTGTTGTTAGCATCTGGTGCTAGCTAGCTGCGCTAACGGATATTCTTTCACACACAGTGACGTCACGAGCTATACCACAATGCAACACGCGCCATATATAAATACGCCATTTTCCTGGAGGTGCAAATATCCCGGAGGTGCAAATATAAACAGCTAGCTAACGTAGCCAGGCAGAGCGCACTAGGTTTTTTTTCTGAATTAACGACCGAAGAAATCGCTGCATGTCTTCGGATTACATCTCTGGACTTGAGGGGTGTGCTCTAGGTCGTTACCAGCGTGAACTAGAGCTGTGTGGGTTGTCGGATTGCCCTTACAGACTGCCTGCAGATGTATGGAAAAACGACCCTCGAAAGTGGCCTTCGTCGATTTTGGCTGCATCTACGTCTATCTTCTGGAAACACCAGGTGAATACCCCACTTGTCACAATAATATTATCATGCCATTGCATATATGTGGTATTTTAGAGTTGACTAGATATTGATTAAGGCAATAGACTATGATATTCAGTACAGGAAGCTTAGCAACACCTAGAAGGTGTACGGCTAAACCATCGGCCTGCTTGCACCTCGCGTAAAATGTCAGATACCGGAAGTACGGTGTCGCCCTCGGCCCAATACCCGTATGTGTGTGTGAAAGAATAAGGAGCTGTTTAAATTAAAACAGAGGAGCGACATTTCGCCGACAACTGCGCCGAGCACTTGACTTTATGCAGGAAGCCAGACAGCGGGACATTGTACGAGAAGTCAGCACACTCAGCACGGATAGTGCGCAACATGATTGCAGCGTCCAGGCAGCTCCCGTTCGAGCACACACACACACACACACACACACACACACACACACACACACACACACACACACACACACACACACACACACACACACACACACACACACACACACACACACACACACACACACACACACACCCACACTGTGTATTGTATTATTGCATGAGAGAGGTTCCAGGTTGAATCGAATATTTGTAATGTTCAGAGGTTGTTGTGTTTAATATTCATGATTAACTATGGACAATCATGCGATTAATCGCGATTAACTATTTTAATCGACTGACAGCCCTAATATTAACACATCCAACATATACAGAGCAACACCTAGCATTCATCTGTTGTCATGTGTACGTACAATGAATGTGTTGGCCATTTAGAAGGTGGCAGCTGAAAACCCTTAAAATAAAAATACACTTAAACTTTGTAAAGGTTGCAGCAGCCAACATGCTGGCACATTTATTTTAGCTCTATGTTTGGTCTCCACCACCTCCTAAGGGAAGCTGCTCGATGCTCCTGATTGTTCCCCAGTTAGTCTCTGTCTGCAGTCTGGGGTTGGACAGGTAGCTCCGTGGCTTAGTCAGAGCCTTCTCAACAGGTGAAGCAAGTGTTACTGCATGAAATAAAAAAAGCCCTCCCAGCTATATTGAGTGTTCAGTGTCTGTGAACGGGTTAATGCTAATGGGTGTTGTAAAGTTCTTTGAATTTATACCTTCACACACACTGTAATAAAGGTCCTTTAAAATACCATTAATTTATCGTTTACCTATGAAAATGCACATATTACCTTCATTTCATCAACTATTTTGTACCTACCTCATTCTCCTGAGCACTTCCCGCCACGTAGAAGAAGAGATCTATACTGCTTTTATAGACGATGGTCATCCCCTCCAGGAACGCTATCTCATCTGCAGAGAGGAAAGGGATGGGTTCACCTCTCTTCTTCACATAATAATAAAGATATGGAAAGGTTGAGGTATGAATGTTACAAGAGGGAGGACAGTGGGAAGGAGAAATAGAGAGGGAGATGACCACGAGAGGAGGCAATAGAGAAGGGACAGGATAAAGAAAGGCAGGAGGAAGTAAAGGTAGGAAATGTGTAAGAAAATAAAAATAAAAAGATACACATTTGGGAGGAACAAGGAAGGAGGTGAGGGAAAATAAGAAAAGAAAATGGGGTCATTTGTAGAACAAGAAAAGAGAGAGGGAGACAACTGATGCTTACGGAAGGGAGGAGCGGGACAAGGGAGGGAGGGAAAGGAGATATAGCATGACATGGGAGAAAAAGCAGAGGAGAAAAGGAGTAATGCAGGAGGAGTCTAGAACAAAAGGGAGGATGATGATAAGAAGGCCAGGGGCAGAGACTCAGGATCAGCTGAGGAGTATCCGTCATCTTTACCTGAACAGACATTTTCAAGGTTTACTACCATGTTAGGCCTAGTACTACTGCAGCACGGGTTGGCTGCATAGTGGAGATACAAGCTAGTGTTGGCTAACAGGTGACATTGGAGATGTGTGTGAGTGTACAGTAGAACACACACAGGCAGGGCACATCAACTTACTGTCTGCTTTGTGAGTCTTGTTGAAAATGTTACTCTCAAAGGTCTTCTGTTCCTTCATGGAGGGGTAGAGCTCAGGGTCGTAGTACTGAAACACACACATAAACACTGCTGGGTTAAGGCTTTTATCTACTGAACACGATACAATGATGCTTTGTCAGTTTAAGTGTGACATTTTTTGTCCGGTGCCTTGCTCAAGGGCACCACGGCAGGGCAGGAGGTGAACTGGGACCTCTCCAAGTAGGAGTCCACACTCCATATTTTAGGTCTGGTCGGGGACTTGAACCGGCAACCCTACAGCTCCCAGTCCACGCCCCTACTGACTGAGCCACTGCCGGATGCAGTTTCACTCTGGAATTTTTTGTTGAATAGAATTTGATCGTGTTTTGGATAATATACATCATTTCTAATTAGCTACAGTCTTTAAATGTATTTCTCTGAGCTGTTGGTATTGGCCAAATATGCCATGAGGAAATCTCGAGAAATGCTATAGCAGCTTTACTTTCTGTAAATTAATCTTATTAATATTCCTCTCATCATTCAATGTTCACTCTCCTAAAACACTATAAGAGTGACATCAGAGTGAAATAGATCCCCTTGTTGAACTCTTGGGAAGAGAGCAACAATTGCATATTTCTTAAATATTGAAAGTTGCATTTAAAAGTAATTTTAGACTCAAATGTGGCTTGGGAGTCCACATACCAAAGACGTTGAGGTTTTAGGACTAGAACATTTTTTACATTCACATTCAAGCTTCGGATGGTCCACTGTAATGTTAGATTAGGATGAATGTGCAGTTAATGGACTCAAACATCTGAAGAACCCTCCCTGCTGTGGTTCTTACCTTTGACAAAAGTCTGTTGCCATCATTGTCCAGAATGAAAACAGCTTTCACTGTGTAGAGAGAAGGTTCCTGCAGACACACACATAGAGGACATCTTTAATATTTGCTGAGTCACCTCAAGGAAACTTCTGGTTCCGGGAGAGGTCTACTTCATCAAAACACAGATACAGTCATGCCTTACAAGTGGAAACAGGCTTTTCCCAGCAACACCCTGTGCACACATGAGCCACCCATTCCAACCATTTCAACACTCGTCTGTTTCATCTCTGCAGACCTCAAGGCTTTTATTATGTTAGTTCCTTCAGCTTTGTAGTGGAATTTCATTCACAGCAGGGGAGATGACCATAGACCATCCATCCATCCGTCAGTCCTTCAGTGTGAAGAGTTTTCAGAGCCGGGACAAAGTTCTGTTATGCACTGACTAGCATAGATTCACAGTCGGAGTGTATCACAGAACTTAGACCAGGAACTTAAGACATCCAATATCCAACTTTCTCAGCTGGCATTACCATGGTTACAACAACGGAAAGAATGGGCCCCTCCTCCACTGTTGTATCAATCCAGTTCTCTTTATATGTCCATGCATAAAAATATTGGCTTGGTAGACTTGTTTGTCAGGTCTCAAGGATGAGACACATGAACATATATAAGGAAACTCCACAGAGAAACTTTAGGTAACAACTAAAAACATTTGTCCTACTTAAACTCTTCTAACTTTTAAATGTTTTAATAATGACCAGTGTCACTCCAAATGGTTAGTACAGCATGCTAGTTGAATCAGTTGGGTCCGTCAACCGTGCAGTTTTGAGGTTTAATATATCTCACTACTGTACAGGACTAAGGTTTAACTTCCTCACTAATCGGCCCTGCCCTGTCCTGAGGGGAGTCGCTCTTAACATGAAATGACGGAGGATGATAAACACACCGTATCACTAAAATGACTGCTTGAAATACGCAGCTAGATGATTAACAAATAAATTCAGCATATTGTATATGTTAAAAAAAACGACGTCACTGGAGGTGACTGTCTATTGTCTGAAGAAGTAATAAATGAAATACATACCAACATCAGCATTAGTTTCAGAGCTCAATAAGAAGCTTGTTTGACTCAATTAGCGTTTTCACACCGGAATACTTTTCCCAGGAATAGTTCCGATAGTTCCTGGGATTTTGCGTTCACACCAAAAAGATCTGGAACTAGAACTTTTTTTCGGGAACCTTTTCACCCCTTTTCAGTCCCTGCTAGAGAGGTGGTACTTTCCTGGGGAGGAAAAGGTTCCAATTTCTAATGCAGTATACGCCGTGAAGTTGTTTGCGGCCTGCCAGTAAACCCAATGCAGAAGATGAAGAAGTGACGTCAGTGGCTTCATTTGCCTAATCCTCCCTTATTCCGGTGTGAACACGATTTACTAGATTATTCCAGGAAATAAAAGTTCCGGGGAAAAGTTCCGGGAACTATTCCTGGGAAAAGTACTTGATGTGAAAGCGCCTTATGATAAATAATTGTGCTGAGACCTGGTGTAGGTCAGTTTCTACGTAATGCCCCCATAAATTATGCAAAAATCAAATCAAAATCATTTTCTATTTAAAAATGATTGCACACTATGCTTATCTGCTTACTTTATGAGAGTTCCAGGAGAATGTTACAACTCTTCTATCGTAAATATGTATTAAGCTTTTTATGCATGTAAACGGTCTGCAAAGTCACAAACCCTCAAATTAGACCCTGTAGCGAGTACAACTCTAACACAGAAACTACGTGTTTATGCAGCCCCCAAAACGCCTCGTTGGACATTTTCTTTTTCCATTTTTTTCTTCCGGGAACCAAGTGAGCTCCTCACACACACTTAGCCAGCTAAAATCTTGCCTAGGGCAGCAAATTGGTCAGAGCCTGCCCTGCCTCGTCCTAAAAAGCCCGGGCACCAGCTTACAAAGCTACGATAGGCAAGATGCCGAAAACGCCTATAAGGGGAGGAATGGATGATATACAGTGTATATATGTATATTTACACATGTTCAGGTCTATATTTCTAAAAATAAAGTTTGATGGAAATACTTAGTAGCCTTTCTTCCCTGAATTATTTGCTCCTATAACATATCATTCATATATACAGCAAACCATGATTTGATTTTTCATCAAACACAGTAGTAGTTTATTACAGGTAAGAATAACTTACTCTTCTTCCGTTCGACGCCTCAAAGGCATAGACTGTGTATATATCAATCTCAAAGGTCTATAATCGAATCTGTACATGTTATGGAGGTTCTGCAGGGTGTGGGGTATGTATGGTGTATATCTTGGCATATAATGTTGTGTGCTACTGTTGGTGTTTTCAGCTAGCTGGCTACATAATGTAGCTAGGCTACCTTTCTAATTTCTTTGCAACAGACGTTTTCCACTTCGGTCAGCATCATGGCGCAGTTTCCACAAGTGCACCTAAATAACAACAGTTGTAGGTACAGTTCGGTTAGTTAGCGTATAACATATACGGCTGTACCGACGCCATTGTAAGACTGATGTTCCGCTCAGAGTTGAAAAAAACACTGTTAGACATGGGCGGAGCCTCTCTGGTGGTTGACTAATCAATCAATCAATCATCAATCAATGTTTATTTATATAGCCCAATATCACAAATGTTACATTTGTCTCAGTGGACTTCACCCTCTGTCCTTAGACCCTCACATCGTACAAGGAAAAACTAATCAGAACAGAGTGGCCAAGCTGACCAATCGGAGCACACTGGGCTCACAGGGAGGGGGGGGGGGGCAGGAGCTCTAGCAAGCCGATTAGGACAGAGAGTGAATACACATACTATACAGAGATGCTGTGTAAGAAACCAATGTGAGTTTGGAACATTGCACAATGTAAATCTATTCTAGTAGACCTCAACAATGGAACTATGATCAGTAGAAATGGCCATGACATGGGACCTTTAAGTGTGTGAAATGTGTTGAAACAAAACACTTAGTAATCTGTATTCTTTATTTAAAAAGGGAAAACACAAATCGTAGCACCGCAGATACACAAGCCGTTGTTACACACCGGTCCGGCTTGGTGTGAATTGAGCATAGTGAGTGTTTAGTCCGTGACAAACCAAGCCTATAGACCCGCAGCTTGTCCGATGACCACCTGTCAGCACAGTTATTGCGATGTGTCAATGCCCAATTTACCAGGATGATTCACCAGCAAATCTCTCAATCTGATGAGCGAAAAGCATAAATCCAATATTTCACCCAAATAAAAGCAACTATAAAGACTCAGAGAACTGTGCTAAACTGCTATTGGCACAGGTCCCAAGAGAGAATGGTTAGAAAAAAGAAAGACAATTTGCATCCATGTGGAAGAAGAGAAGTTGAGACTGATGTTCATGTTTCAAAAGCCGTACAAAGTAGTTCAAAACATCCCATACTTTCTGACCCTCAAAATAGAGCCTATTTCACAATATTCTGTGACAAAGCAAGAAATGCTCCAATGTAAATCACTTTTCATTGTTTTAGCGTTGTTTTCTTATTTAGTTTTCTTTCAAATTCATTATTCACATGTTTGAACCATAACGTCATGACAATACAACCATAAAGTAAAATCGAAAATGTAGAGAGGAGAGAGAGAGAGAGAGAGAGAGAGAGAGAGAGAGAGAGAGAGAGAGGAGAGAGAGAGAGAGAGAGAGAGACAGAGAGAGAGAGAGAGAGAGAGAGAGAGAGAGAGAGCCTGGCCGGGAGAGAGAGGTGGACGTGGCACTCTCTGTTCTACACGTCAACCGGTCTGTGCACATATGCTCACCACAAGCACACATTTAACTACGCCATGTGTGATGTAGACAGACAGACAGGACTGGGTCTCTGACTAAGTCTCGGACCAGGTCTCACGGTGCGCCTGTTGATCCTCCTGTTGCGCTCTGACTGGTCTCTCGGTGATAAGTGGATATCAGCAGCGGCTCGCACTCTCTATTATAATGGAGTTAAGTTAACACGCTATAAATTGCCCCACTGTATCCAGCCTGGTTTATACTATTATTACACGCATAGAAGAAGAAAAAGTGTGTCTATCCCAGCTGCTCGAGAAACAGTGCGATCAGGCCTGCGCGTTCACAGCAACAGGATCAGGTCACACTCACGGTCAGTAATTAAGGAATAACTAAACCTGTCCCTGATTTAAGAACAGTCTGCAGACACCCCCCCACCCCTCCAATCGAAACAGCCATAATGCAACAGATGTCGTCGTCGTCGTCGTCCCCTGCGCTATAATAAAAGCAGTGGAGAATGCACAAACTGCAGAGCATACACAGCACCGGGACAGTAAAGTGAAAGAACCGGTGCCCCGGGCCCGGTGTCACGGCGGAGAGCTCTTACCGGAGACGTGGAGTCCATCGCTGCTCGCTCTCTCGATCGGTGTGTTGACGTGGACAGCGCTGAGCTGTCACACCGAGATCAGCGCCCGGGCGCAGTCCCGCTACGCAGGAGCAAAGCGCACTCCCGACCGTCTTCCTTTTCTCGCTCTGAGGCCTTTCAAAATAAAAGTCCATGTGCTCCTCCAGTGGGTACCGTACCATGGGTTACAGTACCATGGGTTACAGTACCATGGGTTACAGTTCAATCTAAAATATAAGGTTGTGACATGATGTATTATATTTTTCAATAAATTCCAGAAAAAAGCAATACTTAAATCTAAATGTCATGTGTGGCAAACCTCATTAAGCAAAGTATGCAGCGTATATATATTTTTAATAATACACTTGTAATCCACACGATTACTTGATTGACACGTGACGTTTCTTCAATACAATAAAAGTGGATGAAACAGTTGTACTTTTTATTTAATCCAACACTCACATGCCATAAATGCTCAATTGTGTTAATTAATTGGCCTCTAACAAAGTCCCCAAAAAATCTATCACTATTTGTGTTCAACTAGAAACTGCATTTCTTTCTTTAGCAAAAAAAGGAAATTACACATTTTGGAAGTGTTTTAAAGGTGTCATGCTGTGCCCATGTCATGCTTTTCAGGTTATTACCCGTCCCCTTGTGTTATGAAGGTTTTTCTGCATGTAAACAGTCTGCAGAGTCACACACCCTCAAAGTACACCCTGTAGAGAGTAAAGCTCTAACAGAGACAATACCTGTCTATGCTGCCCCAGAACGCCTCGTTGGAGATATCTCTTTTTCCATTGTTTTCTTCTTGAGTATGGTGATGTAACCATGCCCAGGACCAATCCATAGAGCTCCTCACACACACACACACACACAAAACACACACACACACCACAACACACACAACACACACACACACACACACACACACACACACACACACACACACACACACACACACACACACACACACACACTCACTTATCTTTTCTCAGCCGCGGCTCCGTGGATCTCAAGCCGTTTAGGACAGAGAGTGAATATGAGAAACCAATGTGAGTTTGGAACATTGAACAATGTAAATCTATTCTAGTAGACCTCAACAATGGAATTATGATCAGTAGAAATGGCCATGTCATGGGACCTTTAAAGTATGTATGTAATGTATGTCTTCAAGTAGGAACCAATGGCATGGGCCTGAGAGTCACAGACAACATAGGGAAGTCAGGGGTGAAGACAGATGGACAAACATGTCGTTGGTGTTGGTCTTGCCATTGAAGTTCAGGTGGTCTGCTATCAATCTGAATTACAGATGTTGTACTGTCATTTTGAAGTGAGATCAGTCTCTGAAAACATATTCATTATTATTATTATTATTATTATTATTATTATATTCAGTTTTTCTCTGAAATTACAGTTTGCAGAAAACACACATGGAAAAAAACATTCATTTTATGTTTTATTTATTATACAGATTTGTTATGTTTTATATTCATTTATTCATGTTGACCAACTGACTGACTGACTGATTTATTGAATTAACCTGAACTAGCCAATCTTGGAATTACGTCACACCTGAGTTGTTTGGGTTTATGTTTAGGCTTGATAAGTGTGATTGGCTGGACACCAGGCTAGGCCAATCAGAGGGAAGGAAACACTTACTAGTTCCGAAAGAAAATGTGTTATTGGTTAGCTATCTTGTGACAACAGGTGACAAAATAAATATTCAATAATAAATTATATGATTAGAAGATAATAGTACTAAAATAAGAAATAATAATGATAATAATACTACATTCAGTTCATATAGCTATTTTCTAAATCCGCTTTAAAATACAAAATAAAAACATTTACATGGCTTGAAGTAAACAGGATGTACTTTTTGAATAGTCACAGTAGTATATGAAATATGACTATAAAATAACATACTTTTGTAAACTAATTCCAAATAATAAGAAATACATGCACTGTCTAAAAGCAAGTGAATGCCCTACGGGTTTACATTAAGAGATATCGGTACACATATGTTTGTGATATTCCTCTATGGGTTTAGATATGCCTCGTCATTATTTGTGTGAACATAACAATAATTTGTGTGTAAATATGTGATTTGTAAATATAAAACACCATCCACAAATGCATTTAAAAGAATTGCAAACTCACAAATACTTTTTCAAATGTAAAACGGATCTGCAAATACGCAAAATATTGTTACAAACAAGAAAAAGATCTTTGAAAATAAGAAGATTTATTTGTGAGTTTGCAAATCTTTTAAATGCATTTGTGGATGGTGTTTTATATTTACAAATCACATATTTACAGACAAATTATGTTTATGTTCACACAAATAATTATGAGACATATCTAAGCCCATATTCCTCCATTATTGCGGGGCCGAAAAGCGCACTCCCGATGCTCGTGCCCGCGCTTCGCCAGAGCTAATCACACCCCTTGCACCGCCCCCTTTCCCCCCGCGTTGCACTCTGGGATTCAGCGTTTATTACCGTGCAGGAAAGATGGCAGGCGTGCAGCCGCCACCCCTCCGCAGCCTGGATGATTTCCTCCTGACCTCGGCCCGGTTCGCCGTGCCCGATGTGCGCGACCTGGACCGCTGGAACCACCGCATCATCAACAACCTGCTGTACTACCAGAGCAACTACTTCCTGACCGCGTTGATCCTGCTGCTCACCGTGGGGTACGCTGCTGCTGACCTCTCTCTCTCTCTCTCTCTCTCTCTCTCTCTCTCTCTCTCTCTCTCTCTCTCTCTCTCTCTCTCTCTCTCTCTCTCTCTCTCTCTCAAATTCAGAGAGGTTTTATTGGCATGACCAAATGAAAACACAGAATTGGCCAAGCTGTATAATCTTTAAAATGTCAACAATAAGCTACATCTTATATCTTCATGGCTTTCCACATGTAACACAAATACTGCAAACAGTTTTATTTTACTGGTATATCTATATTTCATCTATTTTTGCTATATTGTAATGTTATAATAGTTTTCTTAAAATAGTTTTTTATCCTTGTTTTATTTTATGGTGATTTTCTTACAATTCATCTTCTTTGACTGTGTTTATGTATGCACCATTTACACCAAGGCAAACTCCTCCAATGTGTAAACCTACTTGGCAATAAACCTGATTCTGATAAAGACCGTAATCAACCATGTTAGCAGTGCAGGTGTATAGTAACTAGGTAGATATGCTCAAGTATTCAGACATAAACTGTGTACTTTTACTCCACTACATGTATTTAATCCCTTTAGTTACTTTACATATGTGGATGAATGATGTGAAATATAATCAAGTGTTAAATCAGACTTTAGTTCCACCTGGAGTAAATCCACCAGCTACCCTGCAGTATACAAAGTCATTCAGACTAGCTGCACCTTTACCAGCTTTGAGAACACTTTCATGTAGTACTTCTTCCATCTCCTGAATTTTGTGTGTGTGTGTGTATTTATTTTTACATTAGTATTGCTACTTTTACTATAATATCTGAGTACTTCTTTCTCCTCTGCTTTTCTCTCAGGTACATGCGGCCCTTCCAGTTGCTTGTCGGGGGGGTGGTGGTCACCGTGTTATTCCTGGGCTTTGTATGGGCTGCTGAGAACCAGGCTCCCATTCGCCGTTTCCGTAGAAACCACCCATCAATCTCTGTGTTTGCCATTCTTTTGATCAGTTATCTATTCATATCGGTGCTGGGAGGAGTAGCCGTGTTCCTGTTTGGGATAGCCTTCCCTATACTGAGTAAGACGGAAACACACACACACACATTTTCATTTCCACAGCAAAGTAGAAGCTTTTGGAAGTAAAAAACTGTAGTTTTGCATTTGGAGAAGAGGCCTTGTGGCTTAAGGACACTGCTGTGAAAATACAGTGCATTTCACTGAATGTATCAACACAACACCTGATGTCTCCCTCTGTGTCTCCTCTCAGTGGTTCTTGTCCATGCGTCGGTGAGGCTGCGCAGCCTGAAGAACAAGATGGAGAACAAACTGGAGAGCATCGGCCTGAAGAGGACACCCATGGGAATCCTATTGGAGGCCCTGGGACAGGAACAGGAGGCTGGATCCTAGAGAGGGGAGGGGATCTGTGAGGGGGGTGTGTGTGATGTAACATCTAAGGTAAATGAAGAGAGAAATGGATATGAAGTAAGTGTAAAATAGGACAAGAAGAACAATGTAGGAGAAGAAGAACATTCCTGCAAGTATATATGAATGTAATCTCCAAAAGTGTTTAGTGTTAAGAAAAAGAAACAGGAAATTATTCATGTGGATCCACAGTGTGTCCCTACTGTAAACACAGTGCAAAAGAGATTTAGTGCAATAGAGTTATTCAATGATGACATAAGATGGACATATACAGTGGGGCAAAAAAGTATTTAGCCAGCCACCAATTGTGCAAGTTCTCCCACTTAAAAAGAGAGAGGCCTGTAATTTTCATCCTAGGTACACTTCAACTATGAGAGACAGAATGAGAAAGAAAATCACATTGTCTGATTTTTAAAGAATTTATTTGCAAATGATGGTGGAAAATAAGTATTTGGTCAATAACAAAAGTTAATCTCAATACTTTGTTATATACCCTTTGTTGGCAATGACAGAGGTCAAACGTTTTCTGTAAGTCTTCACAAGTTTTTCACACACTGTTGCTGGTATTTTGGCCCATTCCTCCATGCAGATCTCCTCTAGAGCAGTGATGTTTTGGGGCTGTCGCTGGGCAACACGGACTTTCAACTCCCTCCAAAGATTTTCTATGGGGTTGAGATCTGGAGACTGGCTAGGCCACTCCAGGACCTTGAAATGCTTCTTACGAAGCCACTCCTTTGTTGCCCGGGCGGTGTGTTTGGGATCATTGTCATGCTGAAAGACCCAGCCACGTTTCATCTTCAATGCCCTTGCTGATGGAAGGAGGTTGTCACTCAAAATCTCACGATACATGGCCCCATTCATTCTTTCCTTTACACGGACCAGTCGTCCTGGTCCCTTTGCAGAAAAACAGCCCCAAAGCATGATGTTTCCACCCCCATGTTTCACAGTAGGTATGGTGTTCTTTGGATGCAACTCAGCATTCTTTCTTCTCCAAACACGACTAGTTCTATTTTGGTTTCATCTGACCATATGACATTCTCCCAATCCTCTTCTGGATCATCTAAATGCTCTCTAGCAAACTTCAGATGGGCCTGGACATGTACTGGCTTAAGCAGGGGGACACGTCTGGCACTGCAGGATTTGAGTCCCTGGCGGCGTAGTGTGTTACTGATGGTAGCCTTTGTTACTTTGGTCCCAGCTCTCTGCAGGTCATGGACTAGGTCCCCCCGTGTGGTTCTGGGATTTTTGCTCACCATTCTTGTGATCATTTTGACCCCACGGGGTGAGATCTTGCGTGGAGCCCCAGATCGAGGGAGATTATCAGTGGTCTTGTATGTCTTCCATTTTCTAATAATTGCTCCCACAGTTGATTTCTTCACACCAAGCTGCTTACCTATTGCAGATTCAGTCTTCCCAGCCTGGTGCAGGTCTACACTTTAGTTTCTGGTGTCCTTTGACAGCTCTTTGGTCTTGGCCATAGTGGAGTTTGGAGTGTGACTGTTTGAGGTTGTGGACAGGTGTCTTTTGTACTGATAACGAGTTCAAACAGGTGCCATTAATACAGTTAACAAGTGGAGAACAGAGGAGGCTCTTAAAGAAGAAGTTACAGGTCTGTGAGAGCCAGAAATCTTGTTTGTTTGTAGGTGACCAAATACTTATTTTACCAAGGAATTTACCAATTAATTCATTTAAAATCCTACAATGTGATTTCCTGGATTATTTCCCCCCATTCTGTCTCTCATAGTTGAAGTGTACCTAGGATGAAAATTACAGGCCTCTCTCATCTTTTTAAGTGGGAGAACTTGCACAATTGGTGGCTGACTAAATACCTTTTTGTCCCACTGTATATCCTGACTTCAAATGATTTCCCCTTTTTATTTAGAGTTTACATTGTTTTTTGTTCCCTTGAAACATAAATGCTTAAATAAGGTGAAGTTATAAGAGAATAGGAGGTTTTATATGAAGAACAAAGCTCCAAGATGAGCAAAAAGACTTGATACAGGACCAACAGGAGCATATATAAGTGAAAGAAACAAATGAATAATTTCATTTACCACATTTCAAAGCCTGTTTTTATCCATAAGACTAAGCTGACCTGTCCTATAGCGGCACCATTAGCTCACATGCTGAACATTATCTGCTAGTGTAATCATCAGTAAGTTAGCATTCTGACATTAGCATTAAGATCACAGCACCAATAGCATGACTTGGTATCTATTAATTGCTTTTTTTAATTGTCAAGTGTATTATATTTTGTATTGCCTTTATGACCACTATTACATGTTTTTGTCTACTCAATGCCAGCTTTTGCTTTTAAGTATTAAGCATTTTTGACATTTGTAAGTTTTGTCAGCATCAGCGCCCTGCATATGCGTATGTGCCATTGTAGTATTGATATTTGCTTATGTTTATGACAGTTTTGGGGTTTGAATACGTGACTATTCTGTTACATAGCTCTCCATCAGTGGTTCGTGTTCGTTAAGCGGCAACCTCCCATTCTGAAAAGTGCCTTAAACCTGCATTCTATCTGATATCCATCAGGGGGCGACTCCACTTGTATTGAAGTCTATGAGGAAATGACCCCTACTTTTTACTTAATTTATTGCCTCAGTTAACATTTTCCTGATGAGTTGATGGTCTCAATCTCTGCCTTCAAGTCTTATTCAATACATCAAGAGCGTAAAAGTAAAATAAAAGATAAAGCAGAGTATGCATTTGGGCGGGGCTACCTTGTGACAGATCGCTAACAGTGTTGTCCGGTTTAGGTGTTTAAAATGTTCTGGTCCTACATATTTAACCCTTTCACAGTATGTGTTGACTCAAAGTTATTTGTAACATCGCCTTGTTCAGAGTTTGGTTGTTTTAACCTCCACCCTTTTTTGTTACTTCTGGTTACAATAAAACAAGATGATGACCGAAAGAGTACTCCAAACTTCAAAATGGTAGACCACAAACCTGACCAATGTGGTCTTGGCCCTGCATCACTTGACACAAGTCAATACAAATACTTTTATCTTAGGAAATAAATGCTTGTCAACGCAATGATATATTCTTGTTTATGACAGCGCACATTTAACCAATTTTACGGGCGATGATTCTGAAGGTTCCGTGTTGCCTAGCATTCAGATGAATACATGCATTATGACTCCCCAACACCATGTTTTGCCAAAAGCTGGTATTTATTTCATGTTTTTTGTCCAAATAAAACATGAATGCTGTATTGCAGTGTGTTTATTATCATTTAAAGGAGCAACCTGCTTCTTCAGCACAAAATATGTGAGTGACTGTTTCAAACAGCAGGTGGAGCTCTCTGTCAGTCACTCATCACCGACTCATATGTACACATTTGCTCTGTCAAAATAATAATATGTTGACATTGTATTTTTCACTTTTTTAACAATTTTTAGATAGCATGTCAAAACAATACAGTCAAAAGTATGACGGAGTAAGTTTAATCATTTAATGAGTTATATAAGCTTTGAAACAAGTGAAATGTTTTGATATGAATGATTTATCTCTTTATTTAAAGGGGACCTATCATGCAAAATGCACTTTTGTACGTCTTTTATACATGAATATGTGTCCCCGGTGTTCCGGGGAACTCACCAAGTGTCAGAAAACACAACCCTCTCTATTTTCCTCCATACCCAAATCTCTAAAAAAGGGGCTGCAACGGGTCTGATAAAAACTGATCCAGATTTGAACACTGTCCTGACGTCAGGACGGACCGCTACGGCTATTGGTCAATTCTCCACCTATCAGGGGAATGTGGGGTTGGGCCACGGCCGGCCATTGCCGCTCGAAAGCGCTGGAGACGCTGTAGTACATATGCCAGGCCTGTAAGTGGCGCTGTAGTCTGCCACAAAAGCAGCAAAGAAGACTTCGCGCGCATGGTTGCCCTCTGTTTATTCTCCGCTGTGGCTCTTTTTCTCCCTCCCCGAGGCAGCCGTTTGCTCCCGCTGCTGTGCAATCCCTCCCCGTCGAGGCAAGCACTGTAATTCTCTCCGGTTAGTCCACCAGCAGATGACAAACACCCACCTCTCCGCCTCATCCAAGGAAGGAGGGGACCGTGCGGCAGAGTTTCTTTCGCCGGTCAAGGTGTCCGTTACATTTAGAAAAGTGCCGGTCAAAGGTCTTCTTTGTTATTTATTGAGCTTTAAAACAAATGAATAACGACTCTATATAATAATATAATAAAACACAGAGGACGGAGATCTATTTTTCTCCCCCTCTTCTGACTTGATCAGAGCACGCTCCCCTCTCCTGCAGGGGGGCGTGGTCAGCTGCAGCTCACAGAATCAGCCCCCTGCAAAAACAGGGCTGGAGAACAGCAAATAGAGCGAAATGAGGCATGGCTGAAATGCATGATCTGTTTGGTATTTTGAAAACAGAAACGTATAAATATACCTTATATAGGTATGGCCCTACAATATATCCTTTAAATATAGCATGATAGGTGTCCTTTAACTTGGAAGTCAATATTCTGATTGATATAAGTCTTACTTTTATTTGGACTTATAAGTGGCCTAATGTTATTATTTTAAATCTCTCCTAACATTAAGTCTATTTTTTTATTTCTCTGACAGCAATGGGCTTCCATATATTGGGAAACCTTGCTCAGTTGAAACAGGAACTGTGTTAAGCTGCTCTGCAAGGAAGAAACGTGTGTATTGCCTTCAATGTGTATTTCAATCAGGAGAGACAAGAGAATGAAGTAAAGATTAGTATTTATTACAACTGATGAAATGTGATTTTTTTTTAAGTATTCCCATACAAGACATAAATACAATTTTGCCACCAAAACAAGTCCACTGAATTCCCTCATGCAGTGGAAAACAAATCATAACATTATTGCGCAACGTGATTTCAGGGGCAGGGAAAGAGCAGCACTGTGCAACAGCAAGATACTGTCAGGGACTAGCAAGAAATATACAAATCTATTGTAAAGAGTGGTGCAGTGATGACGTATTATTGAAAGCCGGCCCAGATGTTAGCACGCACGGGCCACCTAGACCACAAGCAAGATGTTTGGAATTTGGAATATTGCAAACAATATCTGTTGTAAACAAACATTTATGATACTTACACGTTTTGTTTAGCAGGATAATCTTCACATTAAAACCACTTTTATAATAGTTGAGCGTAAATGCATTCGCCAGAAGTAAAAAGCTAAAGTTAGGTTATAAACAAGCTAGGCTACATCACAGTCGCATCTCTTCACATCAGCACCGCTAAGCTAAAGGCGGCTAATGTTCAGCATGATTACATTTAGTAGTCTCATTTAGCCACTTGTTAGCAACCTCTGTTTTGAAAACACCTAAAAGCTTCAGACATTCACCATTGCGTGATGTATTGTAAGTTAAAATCTCGTCAGTTTGGGTTAACTACAGAATTTAATTCAGGTAACGACCGAAAAACATTTTCAAAAAAACGTTGACTTTGTGCTAACTCATTCCAGAGTTCTATGACTTATTCCTACACCACTCTATAGAGTGGCGAAGTCCCTCCCCTTCCGGGGGACCTTCATGGGACCTTATTTCGAAAAAATTATGTATTGAAATTAATGGAGAGAGAACGATTATCTTTCGAACCCGTTTGAATTGTGCCACGAATTACACATATGATGTTTGTCAATTTAAAAGATAATTTTGCAAGTTAAAAAAAAAAAAAAATCGTAAAACTGTGATGTAACACATTTGTTTGTGTGAAACGCTCAATGAACTACATCTCTGGTCTAGCAGAACAACACACGTCACCAAGATGGCCGTCACTACTGTCTTGTCAACAAAACGATTGACTACCCTCACTATCACCACAATGAAACACGTCCAGAAGAATGTCATGCAAAGCTGCCTGCCTTCCTTTGATTCTCTCTGAACTGCCTGGTCTTTTTAAAGTGTAATGTCAACCATTTGTGCAGATAGCATGAAGTAGAAAAGATCGCCGATCGCCGATGCTAGTGTTAGCATTTCTCCCCCGGGCTTAAATTGTGTATTATAGAATGATCACACCGGTGACAGTACTCTTCAAAGGGTTCACGAAATATGACTACTACTCATACTGTTTAACATTTTGGGTTACTTAATGTTACTTCATATTAAGGCTAATAAAAATGACAAGGCTCTAATGCTAACTAACGTGCTAGCTACTAGCTAGGTAGCTAACTTGATCCAGCCACTCACAAACATGGAGAAGCATACTGACAGCGCAGCGTCATACTTCCTGAGGCTGAATGAAAAGTCAACTATAATATTAGACAAATATGAAGAAGTTAAACTTTAAACATCCATGACTTAAACACTTTATCCAGGATAAAAGCCACATAGCTGCACCTGCAAGGTGAATACAGCTGGTAACAGAACAAGTGTTTGAATGCGTACATTAACAGGTTTATGATATCACTGCCCCGTCTAAGACACGAGTGGATCTGACTTTAATTACATTTGTCTCGAGTGTTTCGTCAACTTAATGTGTTGCTTAAAATAATACTTCTGCATACAGTATGTGACACTGTGAGTGTTGCACGGCCAGATACGGCTCAGCTGACTCAGATAAGGAAATATATGATACATTATGATGTGATATGCCGCGGACTGTACTTAATGTTACTCTGATCCGGTTACTTATGTTGTGGCAGATATTTAAGTAAGCTTTCTTAACGCTAATGTTATAATAGTCAGATTGCTCTGAAGATGGGAGGTGATATTCTATTAATGTTCACACTCACACAGTCGGTGATTTTTGCCGGCCGTCTTTCCTGCAACGGCAGCTTTTCTGTATTTCCTTTCTCCTGTAATATGACTTGATCCGCACACTGAGCTCTGATTGGTCAGCAGGCAGTGCTTTCACTGAATTGAGCTCTTAGCCTGCAACCTAACCTGGTCCCGACCAGGTTAGCCGCACAGCATAAGTTACCATGGAGATCTAGCCTGCTAAAAAGAGAACCAGCTTCGTAGGACCGGAAACCCAGAGTTTTCCCTGAAGTTAGCCGGCTAAGCGAAAATCCTGCTTCGTAGTATACCCCCCTGGTCCTTTCATCAGACGGGAACGAAAGAACGAGCAAGACCCATTGCTGGTATGATAACAACCTGGTACTAAGCACACAGGCATCTTGTTAAAGTTATCTTATCTTAGCCAGCACCATATAGATATAGATTATATCTATATGGCGCTGATTTTAGCTATCTCTTAGTGGAGGAAAACAATTGTGACATCACATACGCGACTCTGGGATTTGTAGTCTTTCTAGTTGCGTATTTTTCATAGTCTTATATTTCAACAGTTTTACGACAAACTGTGACTTTTTTGACATGGAAATCATTTTTTAAGATTGACAAACATCATATGTGTAATTCATGGCTCAATTCAAAAGGGGTCAAAAGATAAGTTTTCTCTCTCCATTGACTTCTGTTATAGCGCGTTTCCACTGCAGGCCTCGCTCGGCCTTGCTCGGCCTCGCTCGGTTTGGTTAGGCCTTATTAGGCCCGGCTCACTTTAATGCTGCGCTTCCATTACAGTTTAGGAACTGGGGTAGTTACTATAGTAACGCAGTGTAGGCGGAGCCGTGACGTCATCTTCAATGAGAGCCCCAGAAAACAACACAGCCCTTAGCTCTTAGCACTCAGAGCTCACAGCTCTTCATATCTGTTCAGAAACTAGACAAAAGTTAAACAAGTACAAACCACAGACTGTCTGTGTCATGGTGAATACAGTCGCTGGTTTATTTATGTCTGTAGGCCGTTGTTGTGAGTGTGGACGGTCGGAGCATATATAACGTTAGCTTAGCCAAGCTCCATTTAGAAAACACGCATTTTAAAAGGGTTTTTCGCCTGCCGTCTGTCTGCAGACTTGTCAAAGCATTAATTCATGGTTTTTACTAACCGGTATCAGTATGTTGTTACTTCGGCATCATTTTGAAACGTGTATTACAATTAAATCATGGTCAAATATGTTCATCTTGTTGTAGTTGTAGCCCCCTTGCCAGCAATTCTCTCTCTAGTTTAGCATACTCAGCCCGACTCAGCCTGGTTGTTCCTGGCCCTAGAACTACGATTTAGTCGGGCCAGAAAAAAGGTGAAAAAGTAGCCCCGGGCCAAAACTAGGCCAAGTGGAAACGCAACCAAAAACGGGCCCCGCACGGCTCGGCACGCTTAAAGCGAGCTACCCGCTGCAGTGGAAACGTGCCATTAGACGCTCGAGATTTATCAACAGGAGGGAGGCGCTCGTGAATTGTTGTTACGGAAACAGAGGGGTTTTAGGTCATAGATTTTAGGTTGCCATCAAGCCCGCCTTAACTTGCCATCAGGCCCTGGGTCTGATAGGTTTTGTAGGCCCACTATTTAAACAATAAATCAAAGTCATTTATAGCCTCGGCAGGCTCTGTGATCGCACTTCTCCACTCTGCTCTACGCGCGCCTGGTCCTCTCCTCCAGATGAGTGACGTATCGGGCCTCCCTCATGTATTTGTTCGGTTGCCGTTGGCTCCCCTCCACGTAGCAAGTCCTCGTCGTCCTCTCCATCTCCTCCAACAGATAATGTCCCTCCTGTCTGTCTGTTTTTCCTCTCCCGCTACTCCATCGCTATCAGAACCAGACGTATGCCTACTTGGCTCCGAGACCCCGCGGCCGGAACCGCTAACGCTCGGTACAGAACTAATCTGTCCTTCCTCCTCATCCTGGCCTACAGGTTTAAAATAACCTGTAAGCTTCGGCATTTTTTGTAATAGCTTGTCTCGAAGCTCCTTTTCCCTCAACAGTTTCCTTTTCCGAGCGCCACTCTCAAACTTTTTCTTCTCTGACATTTTCTCCCAAACAAACTTCATCTGTCACTCAATCAGTCACAATGTGAATAAGTCACATGTGAAACATATTCTCATTCTGATTCGCTGTGAAGTGGTGCCCACTGACTGTTTCGGAGTCATCATTTCTGAGAAAAATCTCTGGAATCCATCGATCTGATTGATTAGCGGAGCAAATGATCAAAATAGTATGGAGGGAAGATATTTTCGTTTGGATTACTGGTCTGGGGGAAGCTCACGAGCGTGTGTGTGTGTATTTTTGCGTTTGTGTGTATTGTGTTTGTTTCCCGGGGAAAACACTCACGAGAAACACCGGCTGTTGTTATGCCTGCTGTGACGTCACGTTACTCCGTTCTCCGCTTGTAATTATGCCGAAGCTTCAAAGTTGTATTTATCATCTGAATTGGCCGAAACAAGTTTAATATTCTGAAAGCCAAGACTTTGTTTAATTGAAATCAGATGAACAAAAACTGTAACAGACCCTGCCGTGTTATCTATGATTACTATACCCCTTACATTCATAATTTCAGCCGGAGGGAGGGGGGGCGGCGCTGTGGAAGAGCAGAGTGGCGGGTGAGAGCTGTCTTCTTCCCTTTACAAGCTTCAAAAATGTATTTATCGTGTGATTTTGGAAATGAAAGTTTCATATTCTGAAAGCCAAGACTTTGTTTATTTACATTTTTTTTAAAACAACCGAAATAAAAAAAAATTAAAGATTAATTAAAAATTAAATGTTATTATTTGTTGACGGTCTTAAAGGCTACATCCATTGGTTGGTTTTGTGGCACATTTGTAACGCTGTGCCAACTTGGGCAAGCACGCAGGCAAACTTGAGGAGCACACACAGGGTGGAGTGAGGTTGAGCGAGGCAGAGAGCGTGTGCAGCGGTCTGCTTGCGCACAGAGCAGGAGTTTGTGAGAGAGCTGGCTTGAGAGTCAATTTCTCTTCAAAATATAATTGATTGCCAGCCTCCCTTGTCCCTGGCTGGCTTGCTAGCTCGTTGGTAACGTAACTGATTTCTTCTAATGTGCCTGCATCTGGCGCTGAGTTGCCATATTCCTTTCATGAACCACTTCCTGATATCCATTGTTGCAGATAAATATAAATGATAATACCTAAACTAACCTAGCAAGAGTAAACTGACAGGCTGCTGTGCCGCATCTCACTCAACCCAGCGAAAAAACAGTCTCACGCGCAGCCTTTCATTCAGAATTTCATAGCAAATTAAAATACATGATATTAAACTAATCTTTCAACATAGTTTAAAACAACAATAAATATTAGGACAAAGCCCTACAAATAACAACAATAAACATAATAATAAAACAATTCAAATGTTGTATTCAGCCCTGATTAAAACAGCGGGCCCAAATCCTGGACGCCGGGTCTGACACACACACAAACACACGCACACACAACACACACACACACACACACACACACACACACACACACACACACACACACACACACACACACACACACACACACACACACACACACACACACACACACCACACACACACACACACACACACACGCACACCCACACACACACATACACGTACACACGCACACACAGAGTTGGTGGGAGGGACTAGATGTCATACGTCACCACTCGGTGTCCCTTTAAATCGCTCGTGCACCCTCGGTGAGCAGAGCAGATACTGACGGCGGGACAGAGAGACACTGTGAACTGGTGAGACACATTGATATGATATTCCAAACATATTGTTAACAACCGTACGCTGACATAGGCCTACTGTAATGACATTCTTAACTGTTATACGCTGTAATATTGTATTAGTACTCTTAACAACTTTACTCTGAATGAGCTTTTGAAAGTGCGTTGTTTTGAATGTAGGCTATCAAAGAACATGCTAGAAGTGATGTCATGGTGCGTTTAATAACGTCTCGTGATATTACTGTGTTGGCGCGAGGGATGAAAACATTGTGTAACGTGTTGCCACAGAGAACATGCTCACCATACAATACATTTAGGAGCTTAATATTGATGCAATGTATGGTCGTCTAGTTACACAGAAACAAGTATAAAACACACATTTGTGATACTGTGCTGCTGTGTAGGCTACGTTACTTAAGTATTTTAGTGTGTTACTTTTACTCTGCCACACATCAGGATTTGACACACATAACACAGTTTATAAAACCGGATGCATTGCTACAGATTGCACAATAAAATAATTAAAATTGTTTTATACCTTGACCATAACATGCTACATATTAATGCACCTATAACAGGGTTATAATAATTATTGACAATAGAACGACACACATGGCCCATTTTTAGCATGGTAAGTATTCTTTTAGGAGGAAGTAGATCAGCAACCAATAATTTGATTAGCATGATCAAGCATCACTATTAACCACATGCATTGGCAGCCTATACAATTGTTGTACTGTCAATAGGTAACCTGCTAGGTTATATGGCTTTAATTGTCCACAAAGATGTAAATTGGTCTTTGTCTTTCTGACATTTCAATAAATTATTGACAGAATAAAAGAAAACAACCCTAAAATGTAAGCCAACAAAAATAAAGTACACATGAAGTCTATATGAATTGAACAAGTCAACCATACCTAAAGGGATATACGAGTACTGCATCACACTGAACTATACAAGTTATTATATCCCTGGGTGTGTTCCTCTGCTGCTTCAGTAAACAGGTTAGCATGGAGAGAGAGAGAGAGAGAGAGAGAGGAGAGAGAGAGAGAGAGTAGATTAGATAGAGAGCGAAGAGATATGAGAGACTAGCTATAGATAGATGAGCATCCTCTATCTCTCTCGCGTCTCTATCTCTCGCTCTCTCTCTCTCGCTCTCTCTCTCTCTCTCTCTCGTCTCTCTCTTCTCTCTCTCTTCTCTCTCTCTCTCGTCTCTCTCTCTCTCTCTCTCTCTCTCTCCTCTTCTCTCTCTCGTCCCTCTCTCGTCTCTCTCTCTTCTCTCTCTCTCTTGTCTCTCTCTCTATCTCTTCTTTCGAGAGAGAGAAGCTCTTTCCAGGCGAACACTGGCAGTTTCATCATACGGCAGCAGTGAGTAACACAGGCGGGAGGTTACCAAACTCCTTCTAGAAGTTACTGTGTGTCTGCCTTATCTCATCACATGCACCGTGAAAGCCGGTCAGACTGCACTCTGAATGGAGATTAGCTCTGATAAGTGTTGTTACGTTATTATTATCTCTAGAACAGGGTGCAATGATACTGGACTGTAGTAGAAGTAGTCCCTCTATAACAACTGAGGCAGTTGAAGCAATAGCTCTTTTAATGTTATTGTGGTACAAATCACAGTTTTATATGCCGAGTTTAAAGCTTTACAAATGATATTTGCCACAACTTTTGTAATAATTTATCTATTCCTTTCTTTCTTTTTAATTCACAGGCAGTGAAGTTTCCACGAAGAGCAACAGGTTTAAGATGAACTTGGGAAAGTTTAATTGCGGATCTTTCTAGATGTTTTTATCCCAATAATTATTTCTTTTTGATTGGACACCTAACAAAAACATTTCTTGTTCTGGACTACAATAATAACATTTCCTTACCAACCAATATTTACGGGGAAAGAATCTCAGAATCAAGGTTTTTTGTTTTTGATTCTTTCCCTGTGACCTTCCATAGAGAGGTCAGCACTATCTTCTAGAGACTTAAGACAGAAGAGACAGTCCTCTTTTTGGACTCTGAGCTGAGCCCTGAGCCCGGCACCATGATGTACCTGAAGAAGTACTTAACGGAGGGCCTCATCCAGATGGCCATCCTGCTCAGCCTGTGTGGCGTGCGGGTGGACATGGGGCTGGAGCCGTACCTGGCCCCCCCCTGGCACAACATGATCATGGGCCCCACCTTGCTGCTGACCCAGACGCAGTTCCACAACCTCCACAACCGCATGGAGGACGGCCAGGCACTGCACCCCAAGAGTGTGGACCTGGACGGCTTCTTCACGACCCGGAGGCTGCTGGGCTTGGTCCGCTCCCTGGACAGACTACAGGTGGGAGGAATTAGTCCTGAAACTCAGAAATAGTTAGAATTGTACCACTTTTGATTCCCTTGTTTTAAAGTCTACGTTTTGTTTTTACTTCTTTTGATTAGATACTTCAAATAAGGTTTGTGGCTAACACAAATTGAAGGGATTCTTACATTTTGTTCTACGACATAAAATTGGTCAGTAAATACCCCACTGGTGAACGTATGAAACTATTTCGTGTCCCAAAACATCGGTTGCTAACAAATGGCTTAATGTGAACTAAACTTCATCACTGCAAACAATAGGCGCATTCACACTGCGGTACTTTTCCCACAAAGGTTCATGTGAACTTAGTTCATGAGAACTCTTTTATCGCGTTCACACCAAAAAGAGCCGGTACTAAAATTAGTTCATGAGAACCTTTTTACCCCCTCGAAAGTCCCTGCTAGAGAGCAGGGACTTTCGAGCGGCTCTTTTGTGAGAAAAGAGCTATATTTCTGATTGGCTGGGCGGATTGCAAACCACGCCCCGTAAAACTTCCAAAATGTTTTGTGAAGCCTCCATTTTATTATCCTCGCATTAGCATTATTAGCATTAGCATTAGCCCTGCGCAGAAACGCAGAGAGACTAACTTATGGCAACACAAAATAAAACATGGGAGCGGTGGAGATGAGGAGGTGTCGGCGTTCTGGCGATTTACTCGGAAGGCTTCAGTAGAAGCTGCTGGGAGTCCCAGCAGCTTCTACTGAAGCCAGTCCCCAACTCCGGGGACTTCCGGCCGGGGACTGTGGGCGGCAGTATACGCCGTGAAGTTGTTTGTAGCCTGCCAGTAAACCCAAAGCAGAAGAAGAAGAAGTGACGTCAGCGGCTTCATTTGCCTAATCCACCTCCAGGGACTTTTTCCGGTGTGAACGCGATCTGTACTTAGTTCATGAGAACTATAGAGTTCTCATGAACTAAGTTCTCATGAACCTTTGTGGGAAAAGTACTGCGGTGTGAATGCGCCTATTAGCTACACTTAGCTGTGATGATGAGCTGTGATGATGACCAGTCTTGCGATCATGATGTAGTTCCTTTATAGACTAACGTTAGCTTTTTAGTTCTGGAAATTGCATTTACACTTCAACTTTTATAAAAGTGGCGTTAATGTGTGGAGAATTATTAACAAATGTTTCAGTATCAAGAACATTTGTTTGCCATAGATCTTAATTTCTACAATATTCCAAAATCCAATGGAGAAATCCCATTGCCTTTTGTCGTTTGAGCCCTTGTGTTGATAACTTTTGGGTTGGGTTACCAAAATATGTTATCACTGCACCACTCTTCTGGGCTAGAATAACAATAATATGGAAATTAGGGTTATAACTTTTTAGCTTTCCTTTGACGAGGCACATTTTTGATTTAACCAACCTCTTACCTTTTCTCCACAGATTCCTCATTCAGAAGTGGAAACATGGCTGGTCCAGAGGGACACGGATCCTCTCCCCTTAGGATGTCCAGACCTGTCCCTGGAGAGAGCAGCTGCTGGGGGGGAGAGAGAACCAACAGCCCTACCTGTGGAATCCAGAGCTGTTGTCCTGCATGAAGAGGAGGAGGATAATGAGGTACAGCTGGTTCTCTCTTTAACAGCAGTCAGGATTTGTGCTTCAGCTTGTTCTGGAGTGTTTTCAGAACCAGACCATTTAAGAACTAAGATTAGCATAACATTTATTTTTGGCTGAAGTCTAACCAACAACATTTAGAAGGTTGCTGTGGGTTCTGTGGGAAAAAGGCTAATTGCTCAATAGTTTCCAATGAGAGGAAATGTATTTTTATGCAGAAATGGTCATGTTATGAAGTCACAAGAGGCAAATCCAGTCAAAGCAAAAGGGTTGACGTGCTTCTGTTTGGTTCTGAAATTGCTTTCCTAGTCTTTTAATCTTCTGAAGCTTATTGGGGTTAGGTGAAGGTGTCAAACAAATAGAATGCTATCTGCTAAGGTATTTTACTGTGTAGAGTAATGTGTAAAATAATGCACAATTATGTGGTTGGAAAAATGTTGGCTTTCCCCTTTTTCGCCCTTGAACAAACATTTATCTTGTCTATTTAAAGACTTTCATCCACGCCCACACACATCTCACACTCATTCACTAAAAAGGTGCCCATTATCAAAACATAATTACATAAATAGCTTAACATTCCTTAATAATAAAAATGATAAAAATGCAAAAGCTCTATATAATAAGTGGCTCCAACAGGTTCAGATCAGCGTTGATCTTTGTCCACGCCATAACACTGTTGGGTCTAGAGACAAAACTATTTTTAGCACACGTGAGGAGTTTCACTTTTGTTGGGAGAAATTTGAAGAAAGGGTGCTTTCCATTCTGCTCATGAGGGTTTCCAGCCAGTCTGGTCTAAAGGGCGGCGTACGCTTGAAAGAAGTTGTACTAACCTGTTTTAATTCCAATTCTACGTTTTTACTATTAGTTTACAAGAGCTCACATGCTCTCTGATTCCAACTAGAACTGATAATAATATGTAAAATAGTTGTTTCTACAAGTCAAAATACATTTGTTTCCACAGCCAAACAGCAGCCTGTGGAATGAAGTTTGTTAGAAGTCTACTTGTGTCACAGAAGTAAACATATGAAGATATTTATTTATTATACTTTAACTTAATTTAGTGGTATGGAAAAAAGTGCAGTTCATTTTTAGCTCTTAACACAAAACCAAGTGTAATGTAATGTGAGTTAATGAGTCAGAGTTACGTGAGTCACCTCACCACGGATGACCTCAGCAGGAACATGAAGTACACACACACACACACACACACACACACACACACACACACACACACACACACACACACACACACACACACACACACACACACACACACACACACACACACACACACACACACACACACACACACACACACACACACACACACACACACACACACACACACACCAGCTGATAGTCATGTGATCTGGGTGGCAGCGTTCACTTCTTGTTGTGGCCTGCAGGAACATTTATTAAGAGCAACACCTCAGACATGCCTGGTCATGCTTTGGCCCGTAACACATGCACTACCTGACTGCCACATCCTTCATGTTGAAACTAAAAATAATCTGCAGAACACACACAGTGTACAATATATAAATAGCCCCCCCCTCACAGTGTTTTTGAAGTCTACTCATGTATCAAGTAGCACTCATACACACTAACTCACATACAGTCACACGCAACACTTTATTAGCCTGGGCCCAACTGGCTTGTTTTGAAACCTGAACGCTAGGCTGACCTGAACAGGCCAGCGGACACACATTTCAAACCAACGCACATTTAAAACCCCCCAGTTTTGCAATCCCTCCTCTTAACTGCATCAACACCCACGCACGCAAAAATATATTTTTTTAAATACATTTTCTTTCAAATATTCTTTTAGTTATATTTTTCATTAGTTTTACCAAAATAACTTCATTTAATTATATTTAAAATAAAATGTCCAAAGAAATAAATCCTTCGAATCTGCCTATTCAGTTTCTGTTGGAATGTGAAGGGTTAAATGAAAGAAGCTCGTCTCTGCGAGTTACTGTGAAGACAGGAGCTGATTGGTGGTCCTGCTGTAAATTCACAGAGGGCTCGCTATAGTAACTGAACGAGTGAGTAATGTCAAATGACAGTACAATTGACCAATCATATCTTCCCTCTAAATGGGTCGGTTTTATTATCGCAGACTTTATGACAAGTTCCGCCCGCTGTGAAGCTTTTCTTGTTTCCACAGCAACAACAACTTCCTGTCAACAGCGTAAACTTGCCTTCAAAAATAAAAGCATGTCCACAAAATAGGAAGCCAAGCCAAATTACACTTAAGAAATATACAACTGCAACGAAAGTAACAAATACAATGCAATATCCTTTTCCTTTTCAAGTGTTGTTTTGTGTGGTAGAGGGTCGCTGTCATTGCTGCGTTTTGCACCCTGGGCGGTTGTTTTGATATCCCGCTGAAGTATACGCTGTGACGTAATAACTCTTCTTTTTTCTTTTTCGAGGGAAGGGGTGGGGGTTAGAGGGCCTACGTATAAAAGTCACGGCTCACCACTGAAACACATTCATACAGTGTTAAAAACCATGCGCTCTCTTTTTGTACCATAACAACATAATCAGCATAATGTAATATTGTGAAAGATGTCGTTTAGGTTCACCCTCACTGCTTGCCTCCTGTGGGTTTCTGGTTGCAGCAGTCAGCTGGATTCAGTGAAAAAGCAAAGAGGAGCTTTTAGCTGCTAAACAAGAGCATGTTGCTAACGTTGCAACATATCTGTTTGACTGATCAATCCATCCTTCAGTGTTGGAAAGTTGTTAGGGCTGTACAAGGGCGTGGAATCAAATGCACGATGCAGAGACAAACAAAGTATCAAAATAAAGTGTTTTAATGTAGACAGGTCATAACACACTGAATACATAAAGCAACAAAACAAAAACTACTAATACACTAATCTAACTCTATGGACGATAACTCTATGGACAATGACAAAAGGATCTTACGCGGGAAGGCTTGGAACACACAAGCCAATCTGGCAACGAGACAGGGGAAGACGAGAACTATATATACTAGACAGACAACACCAGGTGAAGACAATTAGACAATCACAACTGTGGGAAAACAGACAAGGCAGGAAACGTACTTTAGACACATGAGGGTAGACAAGACTATCAAAATAAAACAGGAACCTATCTAAACACATAACATGAAACCTAAACTAGGGAACAATCTTAGCAGAGCCGTCTACGCACAACAGTACCCTTCCCTCTAGGGACGACACCTGATGGCCCTGGGACCTCCGGATGACACCTGTAGTAGTCCTCGATTAAGTCTTTGCCCACGATAAAACTGGACGGGACCCAGGACCGCTCTTCAGGACCGTAGCCCTCCCAATCAACCAGAAATTGACGACCTCGGCCTCGATTTCTCACTGACAGGAGACGTTTGACAGAGTACACCGGACCGGCATCAACAACACGGGGGGGGGGGAACCAGGGGACTGTCCAGAACCGGCTTGATTCGGCTGACGTGGAACGTTGGATGAACCCGTAGTGACCTGGGCAGACGGAGACGGACAGATACAGGATTGATTATTTTGGTGACAGGAAATGGACCCACAAACCTTGGAGCGAGCTTCTTTGACAAGACCCTGAGTGGCAGATCCTTTGTGGACAACCACACCTGCTGCCCCGGTCTGTATGTAGGTGCCGCCCGCCACCGTTGATCCACCACCGTCTTCATCCGAGCCGAATTCCTCAGAAGGACCCGACGAGCTGCAGCCCAGACACGGCGGCATCTTCTGACTAAGGCGTGAGCAGATGGCACCACCACCTCCTTCTCAGTTTCTGAGAATAGAGGAGGCTGATAGTCAAAGACACAGTGAAAGGGAGACAGACCGGTAGCAGAGGTGGGCAAAGAGTTGCGTGCATACTCCACCCATGTCAGATGCTCGCTCCAGGTTGCAGGGTTCTGAGAAACCAGGCAGCGCAGGCACGTCTCCAGCTCCTGATTCAGCCGTTCCGTTTGTCCGTTGGACTGGGGATTATAACCTGAGGTGAGGCTGACGGACGCTCCCAGGAGGGTGCAAAACTCCTTCCAGAACCTGGAGGAAAACTGAGGACCTCGATCCGACACAATGTCTCTGGGAATACCATGAATACGGACAACATGAGTCAATAACGCTTGAGCAGTCTCTTTAGCTGACGGCAACTTTGCATGGCAATACATGGACCATCTTAGAGAACCTGTCCACTACAGTGAGGACAGTGGTGTTACCCTTGGATGGAGGAAGATCCGTGACAAAATCCAACGAAATGTCAGACCAGGGCCTGCTGGGAACGGGGAGAGGCTGCAGCAGTCCCATCTGTGATTTTGATGACGTCTTGTTCCTGGCACAAACTACACAGGCAGCCACATATTCGGAGACATCCTTAACCAAGGAAGGCCACCAAAACCTCTGTAGAACGACGAATACGGTCCGCTTGACCCCTGGATGACAAGTGAGCAGTAATGTGTGAGACCAATGAATAACCTGTGACCGCATGGATTCAGGCACAAATAGCCTGTCCAATGGACAGCCACTAGGTTTCGGCCCCTCACCATTGACACGTTTCACCTGATCTACTATAGGCCATGTCACCACCCCAACCACACGGGAGAGTGGAAGGATTGGCTCTGGATCCTTGGCCATGGGTTCTGGGTCATGGAGGCGTGAGAGGACGTCAGGTTTGCCATTCTTGGACCCAGGTCTGAAAGACAATGTAAAGTCAAAACGGTTAAAAAAAAGTTGCCACCGGGCCTGGCGTGAGTTCAACCTCTTAGCTTTGCGGATGTATTGAAGGTTCTTGTGGTCGGTCCAAACCAAGAACGGCTGTAGCGCCCCCTCAAGCCAGTGCCTCCACCCCTCCAGAGCCATCTTGACTGCCAACAGCTCTCAGTTTCCGACGTCGTAGTTTCTCTCTGCGGGAGATAGTTTGCGAGACAAAAAGGCACAAGGATGCATCTTATGATCCCCAGCCGCTCTCTGTGAGAGAATGGCCCCCACCCCATCATTGGAGGCATTCACCTCCACAACAAACTGTCGTTGAGGATCAGGAACAGTCAGTATGGGAGCTGTGGTAAACCTTCTTTTTAACTCATTAAAAGCCTCCTCGGCCCTGAGGCCCCACACAAAGTTAACCCCTGGTGAGGTCAGTGCATGAAGGGGAGCAGCAACAGAGCTAAAGTTCCTAATAAATCGTCTGTAGAAGTTAGCAAACCCCAACAACTGCTGTACCTTCTTCCTATTGGTGGGGGTGGCCCAGTCTGCCACTGCACTGACCTTTGCAGGGTCCATCAGGATTTGTCCAGGAGAAATGATGAACCCCAGGAATGAGACAGTTGATGCATGGAACTCACACTTCTCTGCTTTTACGAACAGGTGATTATCCAGTAGGCGCTGTAGTACTTGGTGGACATGTTGCACATGAGTCTCCTTATCAGGAGAGAAAATTAAAATGTCATCCAAATACACAAAGACAAACACGTTCAAAAACTCCCTGAGTACATCATTGACCAGCGCCTGGAAAACTGCTGGGGCGTTAGTTAACCCGAAAGGCATTACGAGGTACTCGTAATGTCCTGTTGGGGTATTAAATCTAGTTTTCCACTCATCCCCCTCCCTTATTCTTACCCGATGATAAGCTTGCGTAAATCCAGTTTTGTGAACACTTTAGCATCCTGCAATAGGTCAAATGCAGAGTCAATGAGAGCGAGGGGGTATCTGTTTTTTACCGTGATGTCATTCAGTGGACTGTAATCGATGCAGGGACGGAGAGAACCATCTTTTTTCTTCACAAAGAAGAAGCCCGCTCCGGCAGGAGAGGAAGACGGTCGGACGAGTCCTGCCTTGAGTGAGGTGTCGATGTAATCCTTCATGGACCCCTTTTCTGGAGCTGACAGGGAGTACAGAAGGCCCTTGGGAATAGTGGATCCTGGCAACAAGTCTATAGCACAATCATAAGGCCGATGGGGTGGTAGTACACTCGCCCTAGCTTTACTAAAGACTTTCTTTAGATCATGATAACATGTGGGGACCTTTGATAAATCAGGGTAATCAGAAAAATAGTCAGAAAGAGGTTCGTTGTGACAGTCTGCTTTAGAAGTGGAGATTTTCCTCAGTATCAACTTACTCTGATCGTGTACACACTTCTGTTTACACAACATTCCCCACTCTTGTCCTTTCCCTGACCGCCAATCAATGACAGGATTGTGCAAAAGTAACCAAGGGTAACCTAAAATGATCGGGTGTTGAGCTGATTTAAACACATGAAAAACTATGTTCTCAACATGAGTGTCATTGATTGTCATTTTTGCAGGTGTGGTGCAATGAGTCACTGTGAATAGTAGGCACCCATCTAACGCGTTTGCTTTTAACGGCGAAGGTAATGGCGTCAACGTCAGGTTAAGCCTAAGAGCTAGCTCTTTATCCAAAAAACTGTCATCGGCTCCAGAATCTACAAGTGCCCCCTGTTCAATAACCTGATTACCTTCACATAGCATAACTTGAGTTAATGTGCGTGGAGGGAAGTAAAAAAAGTCAGATTGGCTCACCAGTGTCTTCCCTTTCACTGGCGAGCCTGTTCTTTTACTGGACACATGGCTTGTTGATGACCCTGTTGACCGCAGTAGAAACATCTTGCCTCCACTAGGCGGCGACGTCGTTCCTCCGGTGAGATTCTGGCCCTGTCGAGCTGCATCGGCTCCTCCGAGTCAATGGGGGGCGCTGTGGCCTCTGAAGCAGGTGATGAGCCGAATGATGTCCTCCGGACAGGATGAACAGCTGTTGAGAACCCTCTGGTTCCGCTGGACGAAACGGCAGTCTTCTTTCTTTCTCTATCTCTCTCACAGATGCGATTGTCAATCTTAATTGCAGCCGCTACCATACTTTCTAAGTCTGTGGGAGGATCCATAAGCAATAAATGATCCTTAATTTTCTCTGATAGTCCGTTCCGAAATATGTCCCTTAACGCTGAATCATTCCAATCGCAATCAATAGCCATAGTGCGGAATTCAATTGCATAATCCGCCACTCGGCGTTGATTTTGCTGAATGTATGTCAAATTCTGTGCGCTCTCTACAGCTGGTGTGTGATGTGCAAACACTCTTTTAAACGAGTGGATGAACTGACAGACAGAGTTGCAAGTTGCAGAATTTTTCTCCCACTCCGCCGTAGCCCATGCAGCCGCAGGGCCGGACAGATGAGAAATGATAAATGCAATCTGAGCATAATCAGAGCTATATATGTAGGGTATTAACTTAAAGTGTAGATCACACTGAGTCAGAAAGGATCTACAGTCATTGGAATCTCCGGAAAACTTATCTGGAGGGGCCAAGCGAGGCAACGGGACAGCACGAGATCCAGGAAGCGGCGCCGCTGTAGTAGGAGGGGCTGCCAGCTGTTGAGGATGAGCCGCAGCATCAGGTAATGCCGGAGCAGTGGCACTGGCGTCCAGGCGTGCCAGCACACGATGCACCGCCTCCGCCATGTCGCTGATTTGGGTGTTGACCGAGGCTTGGAGTCCATGTTGCTGCTCCGACAGGTCCCTCACTGCCTGGTGTATGACAGAGAACTTTTCCTCATGATGGTGTAGATGTTCGCCCTGAAGTCGTATCGCTGTTTTAACTGGTTCTGCATCTGCTAATTCCATGTTTTGGGCCAGATTGTACTGTTAGGGCTGTACAAGGGCGTGGAATCAAATGCACGATGCAGAGACAAACAAAGTATCAAAATAAAGTGTTTTAATGTAGACAGGTCATAACACACTGAATACATAAAGCAACAAAACAAAAACTACTAATACACTAATCTAACTCTATGGACGATAACTCTATGGACAATGACAAAAGGATTTACGCGGGAAGGCTTGGAACACACAAGACAATCTGGCAACGAGACAGGGGAAGACGAGAACTATATATACTAGACCAGGGGTGGCCAACCAATCAGAGGTAAAGAGCCAATCATTTTACTGTGTTACTGCAAAGAGCCACATCATACACACAGGCACACATGCTGGGTGTATGTCCCCGACCTCTCAGCCATTCTGTGTGCTCCCTCACTCTCTTCCTCTTTGTGCCCCTCTCTATCTCTCACACGTACAAAATGAAAATCTAAAAATGAACAATAATTGACACACACACACACCCTCTCACATACAGAAACATATACCTCCGCTCAGCCAGATTTCCTATAAATGTCACAGTCCATGATATTGACAGAAATGGACTTAAACTCTCCTACCAAAATTAAGACCAGAGGCCAGTTATAGTCAACCATCAATATTGTGTCTCACACACAAACTCTCAGTTCAAAACATTTGAAAAAAGTTGTTATCTTACTATGCATGTTGCTTCTTGAAATGTGCAGAGGATGTGGAAGGGGCTCAAATGCATGAAAGGGCACATTTGCGATCTTTGTTAAGAATTTAATAAAAATATGCCTGGCCTTTATTGTCTGTATCTCTCACACACATTCATGACAGTCATTTAAAAATAAATGTAAATAAATAAAGTGTATATTTGTTAATTATCCTAACATGACATCTCAACTTTTACCTAACCCTCTGACTGACAGAAGCTCTGCTGACGGATGCACTTTCTCTCTTGTTTATTTCTTTACCGCGAATCATCAAATTCGGGAGCCCTTCTGTGTCAGTTGCCAGCTTTCCGGGAGCAGGCCTTCTCACATACACATATACCACTGCAAATTGTTTCCATTTTGATTTGACAACATTATATTGAGTTATTACGGTTTTATCCGTTATATTTCTGCCGATCGGAAGCAGATCTCTCCCTTCACTGTCACATTGCGAGTGCAGTAAAGCCCGCCTCCAGTACTGCAGGATCTGCATTCTGATTGGCTTAAGCACTTCTTTGTTAAACTCTGTGTAACGATTGGGCTGGAACTTGTGTGTTGTTAACCCTTTGTGATACATATGCGCAAAAAAAACAAAACACAATTAAAATTCGATATGAACTGAGGAGCCGCATGAGACTCGGCAAAGAGCCGCATGCGGCTCGAGAGCCTCGGGTTGGCCACTCCTGTACTAGACAGACAACACCAGGTGAAGACAATTAGACAATCACAACCGTGGGAAAACAGACAAGGCAGGAAACGTACTTTAGACACATGAGGGTAGACAAGACTATCAAAATAAAACAGGAACCTATCTAAACACATAACATGAAACCTAAACTAGGGAACAATCTTAGCAGAGCCGTCTACGCACAACAAAAGTAATTAAATACATTTACTCAAGTACTGTACTGTACTACAAAAAAAGTAGTTTACTTAAAATATAAAATGTATAATATTACCATAAATATTTCCATTTAATAATACTTTGTACTTTTATGCTTGATTACATAAGTGAATACGTGTATTTTCTATTCCGTTAACCTCTTAAGCCCCAAGCCTGTTTTTCAGGTTTCAGGCTCGAAAATGACATTCCCAGAACAAATCACCATATTTTCCCTTCTAAAAGGGTTAAATTAATAATCTTTTTTCTCAAAGTAATGATAAACATGTGAGTTGGATGTAGAAAAGTCAGAAACAATATAGATGTTTTTTATTTTAAAGAAAATCCAGATTGAACATGGTAAAAAACTGTAAATGATGTCCGTCCAAAAAATATGTTGTACTTATAGTGAAAACTAACCTTGGATGATGGGTTAGTAGACTAAAAGCTTTAGGAATCCAAATTACAACATATAATAAGTACCCTGTATCAAGATTGATGCAAAACAAGTAATATTTGACCTTTTTAGACAGATTTTGCAAAATAAACCTTCTGGGGCCATTTTGGTGGATTTTCCTTATCTCTGGCCCCCCTTCTTCGATTTTGACATGTGACATCTCTTTCTGACCGTTAGAGCCAATAGAATCAAAGGGAAATCGTCCCGCACACACTCATGTTAAAAAAGGTGGCATATTCGCGCATTCAATTTTGCTACAGAGCGTAGGAATGGCCTACTCTGATATTTTAAAACGGAATTGCAGTTTTATCGCTTATAGATTATCAGAACATTTCAAAGGGGACACAGACACATTGGATATTAACCTATGGATTAACTACAGCATCGTTGTTATCGGTTTAATGCCATTGAAGACCAGTTTTGACCAGACAAAACCAAGGTAAGCCATGCTAGCGTTGTAGGCTACCTAGCGCCACATGTTTTGATGTACGTTTTTGTTGATAACGTCTCGAGTTTGTATCTTTCAGTGTTGAGGTGGGCACCGTTAGATTCTGTGTCTTTACGATCATAAACGATGTGTTGGATGTGCAGCTAGGATAAGTAATATGGGAGCTAGGAGTGATTTTCGGTGCAGTAATAGGTTAGCATTTTTCGCTCGGGGCTAATTCAGAGGCTCACTGTTAGCATTGTGAATGAAAAAGATCAGTTTAATTAAGTTTTTTCCCGTTATACGGATATAAAATATTCATAGTTTATTAAATATTAAGGTTCCTTAGACGTTGTTTCCTGCAAATGACGCGATTTCGGGTCCGTGGGGCTTAAGAGGTTTTAAGTCAGGTCACATACAGCAGGTAGAGTCAGGGCAATCAGCTGATGGTCATGTGATCTGGGTGGCAGCATTCACTTCTTGTTGTGGCCTGCAGGAACATTTATTAAGAGCAACACCTCAGACATGCCTGGTCATGCTTTGGCCCGTAACACATGCACTACCTGACTGCCACATCCTTCATGTTGAAACTGAAAATAATCTGCAGAACACACACAGTGTACAATATATAAATAGCCCCCCCCCCCCCACCTCCCAGTGTTTTTGAAGTCTACTCATGTATCAAGTAGCACTCATACACACTAACTCACATACAGTCACACGCAACTCTTTATTAGCCTGGGCCCAACTGGCTTGTTTTGAAAACTGAACGCTGGCCTGTTCAGGTCAGCCTGACACAAATTTCAAACCAACGCACATTTAAAACCCCCCAGTTTTGCAATCCCTCCTCTTAACCCTTAGATGCATAAGTGGGTCTTTTTTGACCGGGTGAGGTGTTTTCTTTTAGTATCTTTGTAATTACATTTTGTTTATCATTTCATATTCCAGCTATTCCTCAAAAAACATGTTTTGGATATCATGCCATTAAAATTTTAAATTGATATTTTATACATTTTATGAAATTGTACTTTTTGTATTACTACCCCAAGCTTCCAGTGGGTCTTTTTGGACCCGGTGAGGTGGTATTCTTGAATTATCTTTGCAATTACATTTTCTTATAATTTCATATTCCAGCTATTCCTCAAAAAACATGTTTTGGATATCATGCCATTCACATTTTAAATTGATATTTTATACATTTTATGAAATTGTAGTTTTTGTATTACTACCCCAAGCTTCCGGTGGGTCTTTTTGGACCCGGTGAGGTGGTATTCTTGAATTATCTTTGCAATTACATGTTCTTATAATTTCATATTCCAGCTATTCCTCAAAAAACATGTTTTGGATATCGTGCCATTCACATTTTAAATTTACATTTTAAGAAATTGTGGTTTTTGTATTATTACCCCAAGCTTCCATAAGTGGATAAAAAAATGCAGTCGCCAGTCTCAGGACACCTCCACTCTCAGGACAGGAAGTGCATGCACGCTAAGAATTACAAAATAAAATCGCCACTATCAGTACAGCGCCACTTTCCGAACAGGAAATGCACGCACATACAAAATAAAATCGTACTGACACTTATTATATACATATATACAGTGGGGAAAAAAAGTATTTAGTCAGCCACCAATTGTGCAAGTTCTCCCACTTAAAAAGATGAGAGGCCTGTCATTTTCATCCTAGGTACACTTCAACTATGAGAGACAGAATGGGGGGAAAGAATCCAGGAAATCACATTGTAGGATTTTTAAAGAATTTATTTGCAAATTATGGTGGAAAATATTTGGTCAATAACAAAAGTTCATCTCAATACTTTATTATATACCCTTTGTTGGCAATGACAGAGGTCAAACGTTTTCTGTAAGTCTTCACAAGGTTTTCACACACTGTTGCTGGTATTTTGTCCCATTCCTCCATGCAGATCTCCTCTAGAGCAGTGATGTTTTGGGGCTGTCGCTGGGCAACACAGACTTTCAACTCCCTCCAAAGATTTTCTATGGGGTTGAGATCTGGAGACTGGCTAGGCCACTCCAGGACCTTGAAATGCTTCTTACGAAGCTACTCCTTCGTTGCCCGGGCGGTGTGTTTGGGATCATTGTCATGCTGAAAGACCCAGCCACGTTTCATCTTCAATGCCCTTGCTGATGGAAGGAGGTTGTCACTCAAAATCTCACGATACATGGCCCCATTCATTCTTTCCTTTACACAGATCAGTCGTCCTGGTCCCCACACAGATGGCCAGTCCGCCCCTTTGTAGCATATTATTTCGAGGAGAGATGAGCAGATCGCCACTGGGCTTTCAACTACATACACAGCCACGCAAAAACTGCGGCATTTGTACAGCTCCTTATGGGTAGGCTACTGCAACTAGTGAAGTGCTTTCCTCTGTGGTGAAACGATCTGCACCACGGAGGAAAGCTGCAGAAAGTCACCTGGAGATAAAGAGAGCGGGGCTGCGCTGCATGCATGGCTTCCTGCTGCGGGTAACGGGGAGACGCGCTCTGGCGGCGGCCTCGTTCAGGATCCGAAAATACAATTTAAATATTTTTGCACACTTATTCCACTTATTCCTAGTGTGCCACTGGTTACGGTGCCACGTGCCAGCCTTGGCACACGGCCAGGGGTTGCCGACCCCTGATCTAAATGCTCTCTAGCAAACTTCAGACGGGCCTGGACATGTACTGGCTTAAGCAGGGGGACACGTCTGGCACTGCAGGATTTGAGTCCCTGGTGGCGTAGTGTGTTACTGATGGTAGCCTTTGTTACTTTGGTCCCAGCTCTCTGCAGGTCATTGACTTGGTCCCCCCGTGTAGTTCTGGGATTTTTGCTCACCGTTCTTGTGATCATTTTGACCCCACGGGGTGAGATCTTGCGTGGAGCCCCAGATCGAGGGAGATTATCAGTGGTCTTGTATGTCTTCCATTTTCTAATAATTGCTCCCACAGTTGATTTCTTCACACCAAGCTGCTTACCTGTTGCAGATTCAGTCTTCCCAGCCTGGTGCAGGTCTACAATTTTGTTTCTGGTGTCCTTTGACAGCTCTATGGTCTTGGCCATAGTGGAGTTTGGAGTGTGACTGTTTGAGGTTATGGACAGGTGTCTTTTATACTGATAATGAGTTCAAACAGGTTCCATTAATACAGTTAACGAGTGGAGGACAGAGGAGGCTCTTAAAGAAGAAGTTACAGGTATGTGAGAGCCAGAAATCTTGTTTGTTTGTAGGTGACCAAATACTTATTTTACCGAGGAATTTACCAATTAATTCATTAAAAATCCTACAATGTGATTTCCTGGATTCTTTCCCCCCATTCTGTCTCTCATAGTTGAAGTGTACCTAGGATGAAATTTACAGGCCTCTCTCATCTTTTTAAGTGGGAGAACTTGCACAATTGGTGGCTGACTAAATACTTTTGTGCCCCACTGTATATATATAAAAATAGGGACACCTTGTATTGTTTACTCTCAGTACAGCACCACTTGCCGAACAGGAAATGCACACTAATACAAAATAAAATCGCACTGACACTTATTATATCTATATATATATATATTTATATATATATAAATAACGACATCTTGTATTTTAGTTACACCCGCAAGACAACAGTGGAGGGTTCGAGAAACAACCGTGTTTGCCGGGTGTACCTCCACCCCGCTGCGGGACCCGTGGTGGGACCCCTGAGTCAGACGGTGTGTCTTGGTCACGCTTCATATCGGCCGGCCCGGGAAGGAAGAGACACGCAGAGTGGGGGGAGTCCCCCACCCCAACGCAGCACACCCTCCCGACCATCAGAGTCGAACCCGCAGTTCGGAGGAACCGACCACCAGAGCACCGGCACTAGGCCGGGCCGGCGAAAAATGGCTAAGTCAACTTTTACGAGAACCAGGATGGGGGGGTCAAAAGGGCTTGGCCTAGGCCGACCCAAAGTGCATGGTGAGCGGACTCATCACCTCAGTGATGATGAGTCTCCATTGTGATTTGAAAACTTCCATCAGACGAGTCCTTCGGGGGCCGGGAAAAAAAAAGTGTTCGTCAGAATCGTCACTTCCTGTACTGAGAGTGTAGGTGTACTGAGAGTGGAGCCTACACCAGAACTGTCCTGAGAGTGGAGGCCTGCAGGCAGACCCCTCTCCAAAAATGACCGATTCTTATCACCGGTCAGGAATACATTCACTGTAGACCACACAGGCTACATCACAAGTGACACCTCTCAGGAAGATTATTTTACACAGCAAGATATTTCTAATGTGAACCAAAATATAATACTAAATATTATACAAGTGATTTTTCTTAACCAAAATGACAAATGGCATAAAAACACATATTATTCTAATACGGGTCCTTTTAGACCATCGGTTTTCAAAGTGTGAGGCGTGAGAAAAAAATAACAAGACGAGTAAAGTGTCACTTGCACACCTTTGGCTGTCTGTGGAGACCGAGTTCCCCCACCTCGCCAAAAAGGCTGTAAAAGTGCTCATTCCCTTCACCTCCACCCAGGGGCGGACTGGCCATCTGTGTGTTCTGGAGAATCACAGAACGGTCGTTGACGGCCAGCACTGCCCTTTAGTTTTTAACCTGTTAAGCCCCAAGGTCCCCCCCAGCGGGTACTTTTTTTTTTTTTTTCACGACACTGTGTGTCAGGGGATCTTAATATTTAAGAATCTATTAAGGTGTTATACCAGATTAACGGGAATCTCAGCTAACTGACGATACAAACCATTTTTACCAAAACAAAACACAAGTCTCATAAGAAGCATCTAAATGACCCCTGAGCGAAAAATGCTAACGCACTTTGGCACAGAACTCAAGATAAAAGATACCCTTATTAATTATCATAGCTGCACATACAAGATATCCGATTTAAAGCTGAGGTTGCACAGATTATTTAGGTATATATATCATCACTGAGTGATCCGAACTCTTGGCAGGGGAAAAAAACACAGAGATCACAACACGTACCTTTACGGAGCTTGCGAACCACTCCCCCTGTGTAACAACACGAAGGGTGTCTGTTGTGGTCAGCATATGAAAGGGCAGCACCTTCAGGAATCTGTTGAGTCCCCTGAGGTCCAGCACTGGACGGAATCCGCCGACTTTCTTGGTCACAAGAAAGTACGCCGAGTAGAACCCCCCGGACTGAAAAAGAGGGTCTACCGGCTCGATTGCGCCCTTGGCCAAGAGGACGGATAACTCTTGGGCCAGAGCTAAGGCCTTCGCCGGGTCGCTGACAACTGTCATTCTGACCCGGTCGAAGGCTAGGGGCCAGCGTCGGAACTGCAATTCGTATCCCCGGGTTAGGATGGAAACTACCCAGGGGTCGGAAGTACAGGCAGCCCAGTAACTGAGCTGCTGCTGGGAGAAGCAGCCGACGACCGGCCCCGGGGCTTCAGGGCCTCGCCCCCCAGCCTCTGGAGCCCCTTGGGGGGCGCCAGTAAGGCGCTGAGGTAAGAGGCTGCCTAGAAGGCCGGCGATCGGGGGCCCGAAAGCCACTGGGAGGCTGTTGAGTGGGCCGCTGGGACCGCCGCGAACCACCACCGTTAGCTGGTGGCTGAGTGCGCCTGCTAGAGGGGCCGCTAGGCCTGCTGGGAGCGGGCACAGGCCTATGAAGACCCGAGAGCTGCTGTCTGGTCTGCCTAGCTTGGGCAGCCCGCTCCAGTACCTCCAGGGCAGCTGCCCCAAACAGCTCTCCTGGCTCGACTGGCATGCTACGGAGGACTCTCCTACATGTCTCCGTTAGAGGAGACTGCGCCAGCCACACCTGGCGGTGGGTCTGCACCAGAAAGGACATAACTCGCCCCAGTTCCCTAGTCATTAACGCAAATGAGTTCCCGATACGACCCATGCATGCCGCTGCGTCGTAGGCCCTACATAGCAGTTCGTCTGTGACCCTGCACTGAGGCCGAGGGAACCTGGCATCAGGCCTTAGAGCCTCATCAGGAGCCAGAATCAGGGAGGCGATGGTGGACTCAATGGGTGGCATGCGACCCAGCCCCACTCTCGCCGGATCCTGCATGGCAGCCAAGGTCCAGGCATCAGAGCCAGAGTGGGAGAGGGCCTTGGTGTCCCTCCAGCATGCATGGAGCTCCCTCAGGTACTCCTCTGAAGGAGGAACAGTGAGGGGGACAGTGGCAGGGGTACGCCTGAAAAAGGCGCTAGCCTGAGCCGGGTCGGGTCGGCCTGCGGAACAGGAAGCTGTAAGCGTGTCAGGGCTGCATGAATAATGGCCGCCATAGAGGCGTCCTCCTCCTGCAGAGAACCCTGAGCAGAGGAGTGGGAAGCCTCCTCGGGAGTGAGCGGGGCCTCGTCCTCCACCTCTTCGTTGAAGAGGTTAGTCGAAGCCGCTAGAGACATGACGTCGTCATGTGAAGGTGCGACAACCGAAGGAGGGACGGGCGGCAAGCTAGCAGCCACTATACCGGCCCCTGGCTGAAAGGCCAAGAGGAGCGTCTTCATCATGCCCATGTCGGCAGCTAATTGATCCACCTTAGAGGACAGCCTATTTCTAGACCTCCTATTGGGGGGTGACCCCATAGCCGCCGTTCTCCAGCGTCGCCGGGAACGGCTAAACTGCTCTGGGGGAAGATGTGACGAGGAGAGGTGTTCGTTGGCTGCCGCTAAAAAACTCCACCTCTGCAACTCTAGCTACTCTGAGCGCCTCTGAGGCATACAGCTACAGTTCATGCAGGCGTTCTGCGTGAGACCCTCCCTCAAATGCTCGAGACCAAGGCAAGAGGGGCAGCGGTCATGGCCATCCTCGGGCTCAAGAGGAGCTATACAGGCACTACATGAATGAGCCATTATGTAGGTGGCCAGATGCAAGGCAACCGGGAGCGGGTGGACACAGCCTTCACCAGCTACCTGCTGAACGGGAGAGTAGAGCAATGCTCCTACTCGCCGAACACGACAAGGGATGTAAATGTCCTACACCCAAGTTACCAGCAAAGGGAGCGGGAGCGAGCTAAATAAAATAAAGAAGCTCAACAGGACAGCTTAGCCGGCGGTTGCTGCTAACGATCAGGCAGGGGGCGAAAACACCGCCTTCACTGGATGGGAGGTTAAACGTAAACACAGGCGAAAACCAGAAACTGGCCTCTAAAGAAACAGCCCGGAATCCCGGCTTAATCCCGCGTCAGCCACGTGGCTGCGCGACAGGACACAGTTACTACTACTGGTAACTAGCTAACCGAGGAAACAGAGCTAAACGGTTAACTCAAAAATGCTAATAATAGCTCGGCAGTACAAAATAGCACAACAAGTGCAACTCCTGGGAGAGGGAGCGGAACCGCTGACGTCACCAAAAAAGTTAAAGCCAAGTAGTAAGCAAGACAGAAATCAGGACAGCTTGGCTGGGAGAGGGAGCGGAAACACTGCCATCACTGACCAAGCCGACACCAACCTGTCCGTCGAAGTTTTCCGCGTAGCCGGCCACAGCTCCTGGGGGACGGGTAGCCCCGTAGCCCCGACTGGAATAGTCGCGAAACTGCACTCAGCCGGCTGTAAGCGGGGAAATCCTTAGATCCAACGAACGTTTGTAGGTTACAAAAAAATGCAACCACGGTACTCTCGAGAAGCGAGAAGATGAAAAGGAACCGATCCACTAATGACGCCGGCCTATGTAGCCGTAGTCACGTGGGTCACAGGGGACTTTGTTGTTATTAGGTACTCGAACTGCGCATGCGTGCGAAGGACATATCCAGTGCTAAAAGCACCGCCTCTGGCGGTCAGTAGGGACGAAATAGAACTATTATTTTCTGCCTCGCTCATGACAGTAACAGCTGGCGAAATTACAGCCTCGCCTACTGATTTTAATTTAACCATATATCGAGCCCGATTCTCGATTTCAAATATGTGCTCTAAAATTATATTTATAAAGGACTATTATCATTATTATAAGCAAGACAATAAATGGCAAAGATATGTAGAAAATAAACGTATTTAAGATACGTTCATAACAAACGTAATGTGGGAGAAAATAAGTTTCTAGCTAAACGTAATTGAGAATGCAGTTTAGTTCTGTGGGAACGTAATTTTTAGGAGACAGGGTTGAGCAAGACAGAGTTTCAAATATAAATATTGAACAGACATTCTAGGATTGTGCTGTAGATGTTTAAATACAATGTTAACTATTTCTTTGCTGCAGATAAATGAGTAGCTTGTTGTGACGGTTAGCCCCAGTGAGGGAACCGGCCTGACCAATTGTTGTTGGAGCTCCAGACGTGTCCTTGTTGATCAGCTGCTGAGGGTCACTGGGTTTGTCTGTAAGCTCCAGTCAGGACAGGAGAATGTTACAGCTATTCTGAGCCTGGCTGTCTGTCACTTTCTGTACATATGGCTGGAAGTATAGAACATAGTGGAGCTGCATTATATTGCTCCAGTGGTTGGCATGGGGGTGCCTTCAGGACGACCCTTGTTTGTTTCTGTTCAGTCTCTGTACCAGTCTTATTGTGGCCATAACTGTGAAACAAGGTCCAAATAAGAGTGAAAAATGCCTTTTCCATGTTGTAACCTAACTTACTAATATATAATATTCCAAATACATGTTAAAAGTTGCATTTCCTTTCTTGCATATGCATTTTAAGAACATATATCTTTACAAGGTATGCAAAAAATTATTAAATACAGTTACGTCTGTAAAATAACAACCTCTTAATAAGATGAAGAAAATGTTTAAGAAAATAATGAACAGAATTACTAGGGTAAACTGTAGTTAACAGATAAAAGATGCATCATTAGTTCTTATACATACATGAATTGTACAGCTTTCCGTTGTGTACCTCACCAATTTCCCCCATTTTTGGTAAAAGATATCAACTTAATTTGAAGCTCTCATGCTTTCGATATATATTATTTTATAAATATCCAGCAAGTGCTTGTCTAAAATCAGTTGTTTATATAAAATACTCCAGCCACTCTAATGTGACCTTTTTAAAATACGTTATTGTATGTAGGCCAAGGTCCTACCAGTCCTTTGTGTCTGCTGGGTGCAGATTTTATTCCAACAATGTAGTGATGACAGCTTTGGAAGAATGCTGATGGGTGCTAGTTGGAAAAATGTATGGCTTTGGAAACATTTTACAGTTGGGTTATGTACTGGACTAGTTACTGGCGAATGCAGTTGCCAGGCAACCAGTAGGCACTTTAGGATCCGACTGGTGATCATTTGTGAATTTGGTTCCAATGGTTATAAGTTTCCTAAAAAATAATGTATTGCTTATTTAACACTAGAACCGCCAACGGGTAAATTTTACCCGCAGCTGTTTCTTGATTGTATGTAACTTTTTTTCAATAAAATATTCAACTCTCCCAGTCCGTGAATTTTCCTGAAATGTTGTTATGTAGCACCCTCTGTTGTTAAAAATTGTCAATATGAAGTCAGATTAAAAAAAATGGCCATTTATACCCATCAGCACCAGCGGGTAATATTTACCTTATAGAAAATGCAGTGTTTCTCGCACTATTGATCTCGCGCAAAAACATAAACATGACGTGTTGCTATAGCAATGCCTGTTGTTTACTGCGGTTCCTGATAGATAGAGAGAGAGAGATAGGGAGACACTTTGCACATAACTCACGGTAGCAATCTTTTATACTTCATTCAATCTGCATGAAGTATAACAATATGAAAAGCTGAGGGTCCACAGATTCTATTGGTATAAGTTTCATCACTGTGCGATCACAACTCACTCTTAACCCTGTGTTCTAGTATGATAAATAAAAGAACATTGTACCTTGAAAATCAATGCATTCTAATAGCGGGTACATTTTACCCGTTGGCGGTTTTAGGTATGCAGCGACCCCTGGCGGTTCTAGTGTTAAAGTCATATATGATGGACCGTGTCGTGGTTAGGACATACCTAACATGATGTACATAATATTCATAAATACCTTTTTATCCCTGCAACCAGGAAGGAACCCATCATGTACCCATTCATCACAGTGGTGCTGTGGAGGAGGAGGAGGAGGAGGAGGAGGAGGAGGAGGAGGAGGAGGAGGAGGATGTTGATGATGATGATGATGATGAGGGACACCTGAGGAGGACAGAAGGAAGAGGAAGACCAGGAGGTCTCTACAGCCATGCTAACAGAGAGCCAACTCAAAATGAAGCAGACCAGGTAAGGAATCTTAATCTGATTCATTATAACTTTCACATAATAATAAAATGCTCCAGTATTTCAGGTGTTTGCTCCTTTAAAGATAATACAATTGGGGGAAATACCATCCTGTTGTGATAGAATGCCACAAACTTGGCCTCAGTGTTAAAGGAAGGCTGCTTTTTTGGCTATAGCACCTTTTCTATTGTTAACAAAATCCCAAAGGGCATCATGAAAATAAATACTTTGATGAATTAGAAAATATTCAATATGTGTATAGTAAATCTCTCTCGAAGCTCTCGAAAGGAATGTTGGAAATGTTTTCGTCAAAGTTCCTTCAGTCCTTGTAGTGTTGAACCTATGAATTGTATAGAACCTTTTCTGACAGCTACTGCCTTAAGGTATTAATGCTGGTTCACTGGGGTATACACACTGAAGATGACAACAGTGGATTGTGAAGAATAAAGAAATAAAGCTACTGATAGAAGTTCACATCTTCGCACACCTGCGAAGTAAAAAAACTATTTGAGAAAATAATGACTGTATGTTCCTCCTCAATGAACAACTGCCATGCAGTGTTGTCCCCAGATTATGACAAAGTTAGATAATGTTTAATCAGCTGCTACAATATAAAGAGTGTCTACACCCTTGGCTTGAGAACTACCTTTGCAAGGGTGTACCATACTGTTCTCACAAGCCAATTAGAGCAGGGTCTAAAAGAGACAGGTGCTCAAAGTGAGTGTTTCGGACAGAGGGGGAATACAGTTATACAGAGAACATTTGAATTGAATTGTGGAAAGTATGCACCTGCAAATGAGCACAATATGTCTTCTTTAATAGTCATATATTCTCATAAAACAACAGTTCTAAGCAACTAAACACTGCAAAGTCAGAAAAGAATCTGTATATTTGAATTCAGCTAAGCAGTAAGTTGTGACCTTAATTATCCTGTATCAGTGGAGCGTGCCTGACATATATACTGTTAGGTGTAAGGTGATAAGAATGCTTGTCATGCTTGGAATCTGAGCTGGATGCTTCATCCTTTAATGCTGGATTGGTGCCAGCATTTAATATATCTTAACAGAACGCATACTGTCAGAAAGGTTTTACCTATTGTTACTTCCCCGCAGAATGATATAAGTGCAGAGTTTGTTTTCTGATTTATCAGCTGGGGAGGGAACTTTTCTCTTTGCTGGGCTTATATTACACAACTTACACAAATGTGATGTGGAAACATGAAGCCTGTGGTGCATTCATACTGATAATGGACTTCAGTGGGGATAACTGGTTTCCCAAACGTTTGCATTCTGCTGCATGCACTCCCACATTCAGACAGCTGAAGCATGTATAGCATGTATAGTGTTTACCTTGTTCACCATATTGGTTCAACATAGCAGTAGGAATCACCCTTTATAGATGCTACATGTCTGTCCACAATGTTTAGACAATTCTTATGATCGTTGTTGCAAAAATGAGAGTCAAAACCAGTCTCCGATCAACCCATTTACGGTCATAGCCACCCCTTGAGCCTTACCGCCTAAAATCATTGTTAGAGTCTCCCAGCTGGTCAAAGCTGCCATTAAGTCAAATGCAATTCATCTTCCTTGTTTTTTTTTATTTTATTTAAATCTGTATTTATTCTCCTCTATTTTCAGACTTCTTCCTCAATCCAAGAGTGTTTGAGGCTGTTAGAAGAAACGTTTCCCTTGACAGAACAGGTACAGCCTCTTCTCTACTCTTCAGTCCATTGTATGTCCTCCATGACCTTAAACAGTACTCATAATTGTTCTTACTTGTTTCCCCTTAGTTACATGATGTTGAGGGTAGAAGGGAAGACCTGGAGCATCAGTCACCAGGCAGAGAGCCCTTGCTGTCCCAAATTAACCACCATGGTAACCCTCTCTTGGAAATGGAGCTCGACTGGCAGGACCTTTTGGCTATCATGGAGCCTGAGGTGACTGGGAGAATGAAAGCAGATTCATTTACATTTGGCAATATAGTATAAGAAGAAATTTGAAGATAAATAAGCCAATACACAATAAACTTAAGATCTATATTGGTTAATGTCTCCTCTCTAGAACACAGAGGTTGACATGACCCAGCATTCAAGAGCAACTGTGACCCTTCAAGGTGTTGGGTGTGAGGATCTAAACCAAAATTGTAACAACCATGGCAGAAGAGTTACAGAGGCTGATCAGGAGGTCCTTTTAATGGATACTCCCCGGCAGCATGGTAAGTTGACCTTTTATTATAATAATGTATGGAATGTATCAACGACTCGACATGTTGTACAGTCCCGTTGACTACATGTTCCTCTAATGATATAAATAACAATGTAGACATCTTAGACTTTAACATTTTTAAATAAGGTCCAAAAAAGTCATAAAACCACAAAAGGCTTTGTTGCATATCTTACAATTCTTCAACATTCAGTAAAAATGCCCATTCTTTGTCTTTAGGTTTGTTGCGGTCTCCAGCCCTGCTTGCCCTCACTCCCAGTGCGGAGTTGGATGACCATAGTTCAGCCGTCAACACAAGGGGAACTTTGACAAGCTCTAACGTGAATCCCTCACAAGGTCTTCCAAACCACACACACCTGCTTGCTAAAGATCCTTCAGAAGACTTCGGTATGGGCCTAAATACAGAAGATGGCACAACTACCTTCAACATGAATCTGCTAACACAAGGTCTTGAAGATACCATAGGAGGCGGTCCATGCCCCTCCTCTGAGAGCCGGCCTAGCTTTGATGCCACATTTCATTCACGTGACTTGCCACTTTCCAGGTTGAGCCCGTCTTCTGAGGGAAATGGTATGACTGAAGACCTGCTGACCTCTCCCTCCAGTGTCTTTCTGGTTGACGAAGAGGAGAATATTGCCAATGAAGATGGTCTCCTTAGCCCACTCAGTGACTTCTTAGAGGATACGGCCATCTTGGATGAGATGAGACTGCTGGACCTGGCTCTGGAGGATGGATTCAGTCCTGAGATGGCAACCAGACTGGAAGAGGAGGGTTTCCTTGACAGTAGAATGGCTGAACAGGAAACGGTCGGAAAGGATGAAGACTCAAACTCTGTAACACCGGCTACAGAAAATCAGGGTCAATCAACAATACATCTGAAAGGTAAATAAACAGGAAGTCAATAAACCTTTTTCTAATGTAACTACTGCTGACTGAATATGCTAGAATGTATCTTTTTATAAGAGCAAAATAAAGCTGAATACAACTGTAGAATTTACCTTGATCTTTCCTTGTTTTCTCCTCCTAGATGAAGAGGAGGAGGAAGGCTCAGATTCTGGTCTTTCTCTGGACTTTAGCCACAGCCCTGCTTCTCAATGTGCTTCTGAAGCCTCCTCTTATTCCTCTTCCTCAACCTCGTCTTCCTCTTGTGTGTCGACTGTGGAAAGTCCTTTCTCTGAAGAGGAAGACGAAGAGGGTGAAGAAGATTCAGTTGGTCCAGAAATGGAAATGGAGGTCACCATAAAGCAGGAGGATCTAGAAGAAGAAGAGATGGGGGCAGTAGGAGGTTACCCTGAAGATTTTAAGAATCCCTTTCTTCCCACCTTTGGGGATCACAAGCTTTACAATGGCTTTTTTCTGGAGAATATCAGCCATGATCACACGTACAACCAGCCATTGTCTTCCGACTCTTCTCCGGCCCTTGGAAAGATGCCCACCAAGCACACCAAGTCTTCCTCGCGACACGACAACGCCAAGCCTTACCATCGCTCCTCTTCCAGACGCATTACTGAGAGCAGAATGTGGAGCCGGGATGAGCGGCGAGCACGAGTCGGAAAGCTCCCCTTCTCCAACGAACTGATTGTTAATCTACCTGTGGAGGAGTTCAATGACCTCCTGGCCAATTACCAACTCAGCGAGGAGCAGCTCATACTCGTCCGGGACATCCGACGCCGCGGAAAGAACAAGATCGCTGCCCAGAACTGTAGGAAGAGGAGACTGGATGTGCTGCTGGAACTAAAAGACAACGTATCAGGTTTGAGGCGCTACCGTTCACGGCTGCTCCGAGAGAAACAGGAAGCCATGAGGAACCTGCAGGAAATGAAACGCCGGCTGAGCACGTTGTACCAGGATGTATTTTCCACGCTGAGGGACAATGAGGGGATGCCGTTGAACTCTATGGAGCACCTGCTTCAGTTCGAGTCCAACGGTAGTGTCACCATAGCTTCACGCCAACAAGGGGCAGCGCTACCACGGACAAAATCCAGCAAGAAACAGAGGGACAAGAAGAAGTGAGGAGGTGGAAAATCAAGACATTCTGGACATTAACGGGAGTGTGATATAACCACAAAAAAAGCAGGAACAATGGTGGATTGTTAGAAAGAGGAAGTCAGAGTTATTTGAAGGAAGTTGTTTCAGAGTGATGTTTACAGTGATAAGAAAATATGTTGATCTCCATTCTCCAACATTGTATACACTGGAATAGGAGTTCAACTATTGTCAACGACTCTGAGGAGAGTCTAGGCTTCTGCATAGTGGAAACAAGCAATAGTAGATTATCTGGGACCAGTCCTTTAAAATGCTAGCTAAAAACCTAGGCACAATCCTGCTGGAAGATACTGAGTTGAACAAGGCTGATAGCAGGCAGGATCCCGGCTGTCAGCTAATATAGCCAGTAACCATGACATGACAATGACCCTGGCCCACCAAGGAAGGGGGGGACTAGTACACAGAAAGGGAAGTTGTGGTCATGCCATCTTGGGCTGATAGGGGCCACCTGTCACACAAAGACACTTTAGCAGGTTGTCGAGTCATGGGGATCGAACATGTCGAGTGTAAGGATGGTAACATAACCAAAGGCCATCCTGCTGCCAAAAAGGTAAAACTTAAAGACTTGAAGTGCCATCACCTGCAGAAGCATTTCAAATTCTACTGAGAAGAAATGTGCCACCTTTTCTAGATTTCTTGCAATGAGGTACGTTAAGACTACAATTCTGGAAATTAGCCTTTGTTGTAAGAGTGCCAATACTAGGACTTGACTATTGACAATTTATATATTCAAACTCAAATGTTGTGAATATGGCACCTGGCCTGAAAAGCACCAGTCATCCTATACACCAGGATGTTCTGAATATAAGAAACTGACTGGGGCATGACCCAAAGCGACGCACTGTTTTGCTTCTATTGTTTAGATGGATTTACCTGTGCCTTTAACACGTTTTTATTAGGGCTGTCAACATTAACGCTCAGGAAAATTCTGGAAAACTTCAAACGTTAAGAAAAACACAAACATTACAATGCAATCGGCACAAGCTACATGTTTTAGATGAAGCACTCGTTTGCTATAAGTGTGATGAAAACTGAGGAAAGGCATTTTACTGAAGCAAGCGCAAGTCAGTTTTAAAAAGTGCACAGTAGACGTGAGGGAGCGGACGCGTTCACCACTGTAGGAACAGATGGAGCTCGCAGCAGAGATAATGCCCTGTGGAGCAAACATCATACAGAGGGCGACCACCGCGGCCCATGCTTTAGCTTCGTGTCGGAAAATCGTCAAAGTTCATTAACAAAACTAAACTGAGATGTTGTTATAGAGTGAACAATCCACTGATGTATTTTACAAGTTTGTCACGTCTTTTTTTTAAAACATCATCTTTATGTATATTGTTAATCTACCCCATAATACTAGTATTGTAATTGTGTGATTATTAATGACAGATTATAATGATTCAAATGTTAAATCTATTGACACCACATGTTTTCTTTATGTAATTCAACACCTATGTGACTATGAACCTGTGGAAATCTTATTGCCTGCTTCCAAGTAAAGGGGGGGGGGGGGGGGGGGGGTGCTCCAAATGTTGCTCAAGAGCAGGCCCACCTCACATTATCTAATTTCAAAACACAGGATCAGAAACTGTAATAGCTATTGGTAGATATATAGGACAGGGGTACAACAGTACAACTTGTTAAGCTGTTAATAGATAAGATCGGTCGATCCAAATAAATGTCAAATAATTGAATTACAAATAACGTGCCTTTAATTGATGCTGTAAAAATTATAGTACCTCTTGATTCCAACATTTTCCTGCTCCAAACTCTAGGCTTATTTGTGAAATAGGATGTCCCCATCTAGTGGTTGTGCACACAGCTGACAAACTCCTTAACGGAACAATCTGTGAAAGGAATTAATCATGTCAATACTTGATGCAAAAAAAAAAAGAATACCTGAAAATACAGTATTCTAGGTTGTAGCGAGTCTTCTGTTCAAAAGTAGTAGATTGGATAAAAGTAATGCAAGTGATAAATGATTGTGTTATTGAAAAGCAAATGTATAATGCCTCAGGGACAAGCATGGCTGGCAGAACATGACTTTGTAGCAGCTAACAAATAAATGTTCATTATTTAACGTTGCTGGATTCGGTTTAGGCGGTTATGTTTTACCCATGTCTTGCAGATATGGAATGGAAACCAACTAAACCTGTCTGATGTCTTTTTAAAAATGTATAATAATAAGCTGCATGTCTATCACTAGCACTGATGGAACACAATTGTTTTTTAAATTTATTTTATTGTATTCAAGAATGTTGGATTGTCGTCTTTTGCAATATTAAAAAAGACAAAAAAACTAAAAACATGGTGTAGCCTACGTTTTTGGAGTCAGTCGAGTTCTCTTGTGATTGGGGGCTCATCAATTAACTTAACATGCCCTGGACCATTTATATATACTTAACACAAAAAGTAAGGACATTTGTGTTTGGTAGATTTATTTGTCGTAACATCGCTTTTTGGCAATAAATCGAGTTACGTCTAACTACGGTTATATGAGTCCCGGATGATTGCCAGAGGATATGTCCATCGCGCGCATGCGCAGCTCGAGTACCAATAAAAACAAAGTCACCTGTGACCCATGTGACACCGACTATATCAGCCGGTTTCATCAGAGGATCTGTTTCCAGAATCTTCTCGCGAGCACACAAGAATTCTGAGTGACAGGAAACTCTGGCGGTCATCCGGGACTCATAGAACCGTAGTTACAGCCGTAACTATCGTTCTATTTCGTCCCTACTGAACGCCAGAGGCAGTGCTTTAGCACTGGATGACTTATATCAACAACAATGTCATGAAGAATACAAGCACTTACTTACCTAGCTGGAAGCAGCGGAGCTCGGCCACAGGACCACGCCCAAATGGTGGGGAGTGGCGACATTGACCCGGTAAAACCTGGAGAATGTGCCGGAAGACGCCCACGACGCCGTGGCGCAGATGGTCCCCAGGGGCACCCCTCTCAGGGCAGCCCAAGATGTTGAGATTCTCCTTGTAGAGTGGCATCTCAGCCCTGATGGCGGGGGCGGCCACTGGCCACATAGGCAGGGGCGGACTGGGACTAAAATTCAGTCCTGGAAACTGACCCAGTCCGGCCACATGAAAAGTCAAATGTTAGAAATCCGCTGTTTATTATTTAAAGTTTTACGTCCGATTCGCTCCTTTTTTCCTCTCTGTACACAGCTCCAGTTTGGGCATTGGCCTGTCATCAGATTTCATTTTTAGTTGCTGCTCTAGCGGAAGTTTAGTAAAATTATTTTTTATGAAATACTCAAAATCTCCACCCTCCATAATTGCACTTGCTTCAGTTGCTTGCTACTTTTTAAGGGCAGTGATGACAGTTACAGTACGAACTGAAGTTGATGCGATTTGATTGGATTGTGAGGCATGACGTGAGTCTCATCTGATTGGTCAATCGGCTAGCCTCCTCTCGTAACAGAGAGTGCAATCTACTGTTTCACCATAACATCTAGAGGGGTGCTGTTTCACTCTTTGTAAAATACTCAATGAGAATGGGGGAGAGATGGGCTGGCAGAATAATTACCGAAACTAAACGAAGTGTTTTTATTTATTTATTAAAATTATAACTACAATCCAAAAAAACAGGGGAAGCCTGGCTTCCCTTGGCCTCCAGGAGAAAACGCCACTGAGTACAAGGGATAATTCTCACCCACCTCTTGCTCTTGCCCTGCACTTGTATGTGCCAGTTGGTTCTTCCAGCAGCTCAACTCTGTCCCTCATCATGAACGCAGGAGGCTGGCTGTATATCTGAACTCGCGCCCTCATGATTCTCTTCATCATCTTGCACTTGTTCTAAGCTGCTGATGATAGTGCTTGTAGCAGCGCTGCTGCCAAAAAGGTCTGTCAATTTGCGACATTTATATGCTTCACCTGCGAGTGACTTCACCTTTTTTTCTCTTGCCTTCTCTGCCCCACCTTTTTCTTTTTGTTTTCTTTGATTTGTATCCATGTTTTTTCATTCTTCCTAGCCTCATCCCAATACCCCCCCTGGACTCCTCCTTTCCCTCACTCACGTCCCTTCCTTGCATCTAAAGGCCCTGACACACCAAGCAGTCACCAGAGAACTCGCTGACGCCGACGCCGACTGTTGCGTCGGCGTGTTCTTCTGCGTCTTGGCCATGTGTCGCACTGGAACACACCGCAAAGACTTCAGCCGAGCACGTACAAACTGCGCATGCGTGAGCGGCAATAACTCTCCTTACCAGCAGGCGGCGGTAGTGTGTATTCATCATTCAAAAGAGGCAACAACCGGAAGACAGAGAAGAAGAACAGACTGCGTGATATAAACAAACAACAAATAGCGTGTGCGTTCCATTTTCACTCTCGTCTATCAAAAACATATTTTGTGCGGTACTGGAGCTATCAGTCATTGGAGTGTTGCTTGTGGAAGACATTCTCAAGCAACCGTTTTGCTTCTCATGCACTGATTCGCTAGCTGAACAGCCAATCAGAGTGATTTCTTTGTCCGACTGCCTGTGGTAGATTCAACATGTTGAATCGGCCGTGCGTCGGCCATGAAAGGCCAAATAAGGCGTGTCACGGCCGGCGGTGCGGGACACACCAAATTGAGTTTGGGCGACCCTCCGTAAGATGCGAGCGAGAGACACGAGGAGGTGACACGAGGACAGAGGAGTCCTCAGGTATTAATTGGGATGTCCTCGTTCACTCAAACGTCACTTTTAAACGACGTCTGTTAATGATGACCTGCACAACTGTATCCCCTCTCATCGGGCTTAACCCTTAAGTGTCCCTGGGGCAATTTTTCAGCCATTCGGGTTTTCATGTTCATGCCATTTTGGCTGTGTTGAATGAATATTGCTCAAACTTGCCAGAGGATATTCTTTTTTAGTTGTATATTGAATTGTCGTCTCAGTCTTTTAAATTATCCTAAAATGGCTAAGCTACACAAAAACCGACACATTTGTTCCTAGCGGCAAAAACTTCCCCATTGAAAATGCTTTTTTTGACCCCACATTTATCTTATCATAAACTCTTGATTTGCTTTATGTTAAGATTTCATTTTGGACTTCTAGCTTTCAATTTTTAATTTTTACATTTGTCTACAAGATGGCGATAATTTTAACCCTTTGAAGCCTGCAGCAAAATGTCACACTTTTTACTGTTTTCTGCAAGGGTCACTTGCTACTGAAATGATATATGTGTGTCACTTTTGATGTTGGATAAAGGTATTTGTGTTTGTGTGTTTGTGTGTGCGTGTGCGTGTTTGTGTTTGTGTGTGTGTGCGTGTTTGTGTGTGTGTGTGTGTGCGTGTGTGTGTGTGTGTCCAACTTCAAAATACTTTTCTCTTAGAAGGCCACACTGCGTAATAATCTAATTCAATAACAAAAACAATGAGTTGCGAGAACCAAAACAAAATTGGACTTTGTTTTGGTTCTCGCTCAGGTTGTTTATACAGGTGCTCTGCAGCCATGGTTATAAGTATAACTATCAGTGCAGGAGTAGTCTTGTTGGAGATGGCAAGGCATTACAGCACACAGGAAGCTCTGGACATCATCATGCACTCTGATTGCGAGGATGGCTCCTCATCCTCCTCCGTGGACTCTGAGGCTGACACAGAAGAGGCCTCAGAGTCCACGGAGGACGCCTCAGAGGTGGGAACAGACCAGCTAGTGTCCAACTCAGACTCATCTGAAACTGAGAGAGGAGGGGAGTTGGAGGAAGCAGCTGTAGGATGGACTTAACTTAAAAATGGTAAAGTGTTTTGGTCTCCCACAAACACTGAGACGCTCCGCTACGTCCCAGCAGCCAGAAGTTTGACCCCGGGACCAACACACTATGCTGTCGCCCGAATCAGTGACCCGGCATCCAGCTTTGCACTGCTGCTGACAGATGACATCCTGCAGCATATTGTGTCCATGACAAACCTGCATGGGAGACGGTCAATTGCAGAGTGGCGAGATATGGACACAGAGGAACCGCAGGCTTACGTGGGGCTGCTCATTTTGGCCGGTGTTTACAGGTCAAAAAATTAATCGACCCTCGGCCTCTGGAGTGAGAAATCGGGACGGAGCATTTTCCGAGCCACGATGTCCCACAAGAGGTTTCACCAAATCAGCCGAACACTGCGGTTCGACGACAAGCTATCCCGACCACGGCGCCGTGATGACAAGCTGGCTGCCTTCCGCAAAGTCTGGGATATGTGGACGCACCGCCTGCCGATGCTGTTCAGCCCATTCAGCGACGTCTGCGTGGATGAACAGCTCGTCCCATTCAGAGGCAGGTGCAGCTTCAAGCAGTACATGCCAAAAAAGCCGGCCAAATACGGTATAAAGATTTGAGCAAACTGTGATGTAAAATCATCCTACGCCTGGAGACTGCAGGTGTATACAGGCAAAGCAGCTGGCAGTCGTCCTGAAGTCAACCAGGGGATGAGGGTGGTCCTGGAGATGACAGAGGGGCTCCAGGGACATCATTGTCATTACCTGTGACCATTGTTTCACGTCCTTCGCACTGGCTGAGGAGCTGCTCAGGAGAGAACTGGCCCTGGTTGGCACAATTCGCCGAAACAAGCCTGAGCTTCCCTCTATTTTGCTCCAGGCAAGAGCGAGAGCGATCCTCTCCTCCACCTTTGCCTTTACGAAGACCCACACACTGGTCTCTTACATCCCTCGACGTGGCAGGAATGTGCTGCTTCTAAGCACGAAACACCGCAGTCCAGACGTAAGCGACGAAATGAAGAGAAAGCCAGTCATAATCAAAGATAATAACCGATGCAAAGGAGATGTCGACAACCTTGATAAGGTAGGCACACATGTATTCTTACTCTTATGTTCTTGTCTGAAATATATGTAGTTTTTTTTTCAAATGAGCATTTTCCTATAAAATAATTAATATTTGCATCATGAGAGAAAATGCTTGGAATCATTTATTCAAATTGTCTTGTTTTATGTTTTTGTAGGTTGTTGCCACCTACTCCTGCAGGAGGAGAACAAATCGCTGGCCACTGGCCCTCTTCCACAACCTGGTTGACATTTCTCATTACAACGCCTACGTCCTGTGGACATCAATCGAGCCATCCTGGCAGCAGCAGAAACCGTACAGGAGGAGGCTCTTCATTGAAGAGGTAGGAGAAATGCTGGTGACCCCACACATCAAGAAGAGAGGGCGCCTTCCCCGCTCATCAGCCGCTGCAACAATGGTGTCAGATCTGCAGGGTGCTGCTGCAGGCCCCTCTCTCATCAGTGAACGGAAGAGCAGGAGGCAGTGCCACTTTTGCATGGACAGAAGAGTTTGCAGCACCTGCTGCAAATGTGGGAAATTCATATGCAAGGACCACAGTCTGTCCATTTGCAGCCCCAGCTCCACCTGAGCTGGACTCTCACAGCCAGACACAGTGTTCATTCAATGTTCATCTTTGTAAAATAAATGTTTTTCTGGTTCAAAATGATCTTGTATTATTAATTGTAGTCAGGCTGGAGTAGCTTTAAAAGATTTACTCTTTGAAAGTGGGAAAAAATATGAATATATCGTAATTTTATGGCAGTTTTTGTGAGGGTTGCCACCCTCACAAAAACTGCACCCGTCTTCGTGCGCCGGACTCAGATGAAAATATTCGTGGTGGCCAAACGGCGGTACTACACTTCCGTTTGGTTGCCAGGCCTGGAAACACTTTTTCCCATTGACTTACATTGGGAAAGAGTGGTCTGTAAATCGTTGGATAATTTTTTTTCAACTAAATAAACAACCCAGTATGAACACTTGTATAGCCCTTATTAAAAACATTCGTTCCTCAAGTTATAAAAATGTGCTAATAACGTTATTCTGAGAGTTATTTCCCTCTGCATTATGAACGCGCATCTAACCCACAGGACCGCGCCGCCCGGCACGTTCATGTTACGTGTTCAGTACTACATGAGTTTCTCTTTACCCATGGATGCACAATAATAACGGACCCACATCGCCTTACTGCCAGCCCACGGAGCTGTGATAATGGATATATTGCACATGTTTGCTGTAATTCATCATTTGTAAAATATTATACTACATTGGCTGTATGATTAAATCTTGTACCGTAAATGTTGTATTAAATAAAGTTAATATTACCAACGTTAGATTAACGTCCCTGTAGCTTATTATTGCACTAAGAAGCTTATTGCACTGTATATATATATATATATATATATATATATATATACAGTGCAATAAGCTTCTTAGATCCTGTTACAGCGTAATATAAGTACATAACGATTTATGTATACATTAGCATAATCACTAGCTAGCCGCTAGCTGCTAACTGCCGCCTCGTTAATATCAAATTCATCATAATAACAACTATTACCATGCTGTCATGAACTTGCGGTGCTGTTACGTGTACGTAAATTGACGTGCGTGATGTGAACGAGCATTTTGGTTAAATTTGCGCATGCGCTATGAGCGCACATACGGGTACTTCTCAGGCATGCCGGGTAATCTGTGATGTTTCACTCTCTCAAAAGTTGGGCCATTTTATCATCATGCGCCAATAGAGAACCGCAGTGACGCGTCGTAAAACCCGGAAGTAAGTTAGCATTTTTAGCACTTCTGGTTCCTTCGTCAAAAAGCAATGCATTTTCTCCATAGGGTTTTGGAAAATAGCTCGAAATAAGGTCTGTGGTTGACACAAATTTAAGAGATAAATCACGTTTTGTTCTACGACATTAAATATATCAGCAGTGACCCCACTGGTGATTTTTGAAGAGTTTACGTGTCTGAAAAACGATGGTTGTTACCGAGTGGCTCAATAGGACTACAGAAATTGTCTAGGCCGTTGTACGTCATTATGTCGAACATGTAAACACTCCCGTTAAGTTTGTTTCCCCCTGTGTTCTGCTTGAAAGCAAGTACCTGCCTATCTTTAGTATCTGTATATCTATATCTGACCATTAGAATCTGTATTTTTGAAATTGTCGTTTTTCACAACGTAGTTTTACAAACTACAGAATAATTAATTACTAGTATTTTCCAATTTTACTCGGCAGTTCGTTTCGTTAGCTAACATTAGCTAAAGCTAGCGCTACTAGTTAGCTACGCAATGGTTTGTTGCTTTGCTCCGGGTTGCAGCCACAGGTCTTTGCATGAAACGTGCTCGTTCTATCGTTTCCCGGCCAATGTTTTCCAAAGGAGAGTCTGGATTCGTGCCATGAGGTAAGCTGACGTTACATTTGTGTCCATGTCACGGTGAAATGTAAATGATGGGTAGTGACTGTATCGCCATTTTAGAGATGGCGCTGCTGAAAAGACTGCAACATAAGTAAAGATAATGAATACATCCTATTAAAACCTGTGTGGCTTATATGATAAGTCTAATTAGTACAATCAGCATAACGTTTCACCATGTAGCTAAAGATTCTAGTCAGGGAAATCAGTTTGACATATTGAACTAATAACAAATCACCTCTGGCTGGCAGAGAACTCTCTGCTCCATAGCTTCTCTTGGACGTAAAATCACATGTACATTTATATTCAATTTAATATTCCATCCCTCACATACTTTTGTATATATAATAACTTATATTTAGTTTTTCTTGTTATGCTGCTGCAACACAAACATTTCCCAAATTGGGATCAATACAGTAATATCTTATCTTAATTAATTAAGAAATATAACTATTATAATTAGTGTAGCAGCTGACACCTATTTTCAATATGGATTAATCTACCATTTATTTCTTTAGTTCAATTTTCATCTATAAAAATGTCAAAATAGTGAAAATGTTCACGAGACAAAGTGCAAGGTTATATCTTTAGATGTTTTGTTTTAGCCTATGTACTGTATGTGTTAATGCTCTTATATGTGACGGTGTGACTTCCATGAAACTACTATTTTATATCTTCCCAACAGACGAGCTGACAGGAAACCTAACACTCTAACAACCACAACATTGCAAAGGCGAGTAAATTTAAATTAAAAACGATTCACAATTTTTTAATTTCTTCTTCTTTCTTGCAGTGAGGTGAAGCTGACCTTGCACTTGGTGCCAGTAAGGATGTTCCTCACACAGGCTGAATGTTTCTCCTTCCTTACTGACACAGAAGCCCTTGATTTGCAATGCTTCACTAATTGTCATTTCCCTGGCTCCGTAGGGACACTTTACCTCCAGCACAGCGGAAGACCCTACCAGACCATCTGGAGATGCCCCCAACACTCCTGATTGGGAGAGCCACAAACCTGACTCATGGACCTGCATCTGGGTTGCAGTGGTGAATGCCCTGACACCTTCACATTCATTCATAGTCCCCCACTGTACAGACAAAACACCATCAAGGGCCTGTTGTTGCCCTAGCACCCTGGCACTAAGGGAAGCAGTCACACGCTTTGACCTCAGGACAGCTCCAAAGTTGCTGGCAGTCAACCTTCCTTTCCTGAACAAATGCCAGTTTGGGTTGGTTCGCTGACCAGTGGTAGCCACCTGAATTGCCCTCTGTTGCTCCACAGACAATGCCATGCTTGCCACAATTGCCTCAGGTCCCTGATGCCCAGCAGATTTGAGAATTTCAGGAACAGTAAGTGTTTCCAAGCTGTAGTGTTCCTCTTCTGGCTCGGGGGAGAGAAGCCAAGAAATTCCTGAGAACCTGCCCCCGAGTCTGTCCCTCAGCCAGTCACGATCTTCGGAGGTGGGCTCTCTTGTCAGCGGGTTGAATGACTTATTGGTTGGAGGAAATAGCTCCTCCACTGAATGTGTACGTGTAGCTGCCTTTGGCTTCTTCCACTGACAGGGGGAGTCAGTGCAGCTGAAACTGTGGATGGCAAAGATGGCTAATGCAGCCGCATGACTGCATTTCCATTCTCCACATGGGCATTCACATTTTGTGGAGAGAATTCCCTCTTCTCCTGTAGATACCTGTGGTGGTAGGATTGTTTTATTATTTAAAAATATATTTACATTTGTAATGCCTTCACAATTATCCCTTTAATTGTTTATAGCCTACTGTATGTTTATTTCATGGATATTTCTGTGTTTTCTGGTGTGTAATATTTGTAATCTTGGGGCCTCTTCTCTTTAACGTCTACATGCTACCACTGGCTCAGATAATGAAGAACAACAAAATAAGTTACCATAGCTATGCAGATGACACACAAATGTACATAACCATTTCACCAGGAGACTATGCTCCAATTCAAACGCTGAGTAAGTGCATTGAACAAATCAATGACTGGATGTGTCAGAACTTTCTCCAATTAAACAAAGATAAAACTGAGGTAATGGTTTTTGGAGACAAGGCAGCACGTATAAAAGTTAGCGCTGAGCTTCAGTCTGCAATGTTCAAAACAACAGATAGAGCCAGAAATCTAGGTGTAGTCATGGACTCGACCTGAGTTTCAACAGTCACATTAAAACAGTTACTAAATCAGCCTACTATCACCTAAAGAATATATCTAGGATTAAAAGACTAATGTCGCAGCAGGATTTGGAAAAACGTATCCATGCTTTTATCTTCAGTAGACTGGACTACTGTAATGGTGTCTTCACAGGTCTCACTAAAACATCTATTAGAAAGCTGCAGCTGATTCAGAACGCTGCTGCTCGAGTCCACACTGACACAAAAGGCGCATTCACACCGCAGTACTTTTCCCACAAAGGTTCATGAGAACTTAGTTCATGAGAACTCTTTAGTTCTCATGAACTAAGTACAGATCGCGTTCACACATAAGTCCCGTAGAAGCTGCTGGGAGTCCCAGCAGCTTCTACTGAAGCCTTCCGAGTAAATCGCCAGAACGCCGACACCTCCTCATCTCCACCGCTCCCATGTTTTATTTTGTGTTGCCATAAGTTAGTCTCTCTGCGTTTCTGCGCTGGGCTAATGCTAATGCTAATAATGCTAATGCAAGGATAATAAAATGGCGGCTTCACAAAACGTTTTGGGAGTTTTACGGGGCGTGGTTTGCAATCCACCCAGCCAATCAGAAATATAGCTCTTTTCTCACAAGAGAGCCCCTCGAAAGTCCCTGCTGGAGTAAAAAGGTTCTCATGAACTAATTTTAGTTCCGGCTCTTTTTGGTGTGAACGCGACAAAAGAGTTCTCATGAACTAAGTTCTCGTGAACCTTTGTGGGAAAAGTACTGCGGTGTGAATGCATCTTAAGAAAGTGGATCACATCACTCCTGTTCTGAAGTCTTTACACTGGCTTCCTGTGTGTCAAAGAATAGATTTAAAAATACTGCTGCTGGTTTATAAAGCACTGAATGGTTTAGGCCCAAAATACATTTCTGACCTACTGCTAAATGATGAACCATCCAGATCTCTCAGGTCTTCAGGGACTGGTCAGCTTTCTGTCCCCAGAGTCAGAACTAAACATAGTAAAGCAGCGTTCAGTTATTATGCTCCAAATATCTGGAACAAACTCCCAGAAACCTGCAGGTCCGCTACAACTCTGGCTAGTCTTAAATCCAGGCTGAAGACTTTTCTTTTTGTCGCTGCTTTTAATTGAACTATTCATATCTTACTGTAACTTTTATCCATGTATTTTTCTGACTTGTAGTGGTTCTCTCCTCTATCTACACTCTTCTTGTCATCTTTGTAAAACGATATCAGACTGGTAATTGACACAGCCATGACTTCTAGTTAAATTCAGAGTGGCTAAAATAAAAAGCTTTGTTAAAATATGCACGCGGAAGTCAAAGTCAGCTTTATTGTAAAAAATTCTACATATACATCCAGAAATATCGAAATATTGTTTCCCACAGTGTGACATGTATACATAAAACAAAACAAAAAGGGCCTAGATAAACGGGGTATACATAAAACAAAACAAAAAGGGCTTAGATAAACGGGGTATACAGTTTAAAATGTTAATATATTTAAAGTGTTCAAAGTGCAGTTTCAGTGCAAGTCAGTTGAAACGATCTTAAGTTTGCAGTTGAAGTTTGAAGTTCTCAGTTTGAGTGTTTATTTTTTTTTTAGGATTGGACTTGTCTTGGTTATATTCAAAATGTTGTGAGCTATTGCACTAAATATGTTTGTTAAGGGTTACGTTACTCACTCCTGCGCATCGATATAGCATTCCTTTGCGCATTTTCTTAAGGTTTCTATCTTTGCTCTTTCAATGTTATCGTTCATATCCTTAAATGCTAGGGGGCTAAAAAACAATGTGAAACGTAAGGCAATTTTTCTTTTTTGTAAGGAACAAAAGGCAAATTGTGTTTTTCTGCAAGAAACTCATTCTGCAGAGGCAGATACTAAGTTCTGGAAAGTACAATGGGGAGACAACATTTTTTTCAGCCATGGAACATCACATTCGGCTGGAGTGATGATTTTATTTAACAGGTTACCTGGAAATATAATTGACCACAGGAGTGATACAAACGGTCATTGGCTAATGGTTGTGACTGATGTTAATGGGACTAATTACATACTGGTGTGTGTTTATGGATATAACAGAAAGATTAAAAACAATAATTTTCTTTCAATCTTGTGCCAAAAATTAGAGGAATGGAAAGTATGACTTTATATGACTGATAAGATTATAATCGGAGGGGATTGTAATGTAGTTCATGATGAGTGGTTAGACCGTCTTCCTTTAAGGGGACATTGTCATAATTTTAATGATTCTATTATTCACTTGGCCTCTAAACTTAATTTAACTGATGTTTGGAGAATAAATAATCCCTCAAAGTCACAATATACCTGGTTTAACTCTTCTAACAATGGTCAGTGTTCAAGGCTCGATTATTGGTTATCTCTATTAGTTTAACTAATAATGTCTCAAAGTGTGACATTTCAGCATCACCTCTGACTGATCACTGTGTCATCTCTTTGTCCTTTTTACGATGCAACTTCAGTCCCAATCTTAAACCTATATGGAAATTCAATAATAGTCTTTTGGAGAATGCAGATTTTTGCAAAAAGATCAAACAACTGATAAAAGAAACTCTGGCTTTGGATATGTCATCTCTCAGTAAATGGGAATGGTTTAAATTTAGTTTGAGACAGATTGCGATAAATTCCAGTAAATACTCCTCTAGATTAAAGAAACAAAAACAACAAGAGATGACAAGTGAAATTAATAATTAAGGCCTTAAAGCTGAGTTATCATTGGATAAGCAAATTAAACTGAACAATTTACAAACTCTATTAGACAATATGTATTTGGAAAAAGCTAAGGGAGCCTTTATTCGTTCGAGAGCCCGATGGATTGAGCAAGGAGAGAAAAACACTTCTTATTTCTTCAATCTTGAAAAGCAAAGACAAGTGAAAAAGAAAATCCAAAAACCGAGTGTTAATGACATCACTATTGAAAATCAAGACCAGATAAACGAAGAAATTAGACTTTTTTATAGCAATTTATATTTTTAAGAGTGCGCTTAAGACCTTCCTTTTTGATAAAGCTTATAGTTAGGGCTGATTAGATTCAGCCTCTAGTTTTGCTGATATAGGCTTAGTTTGTCGGGGGACATCTTACTTCTTCCTTCTCTCTGTCTATACCTGTGTACTCCCATGTTCCGATTAACCCAGCTTCCCCAAATGTCTTTCTTTTTGGTGTCTATATACGCCGGGATCCGGAGTCATGGATGATCCTGCGGTCCTGTGTCCTGCATCGCGAGCCCTGGATCTTGAGTCGTGGCTGTGGTCCTGGATCATAGGTCCTGGATGGATATCCTCGTGGATTCATCTTCTTATTATACACACATGCATTTCCAAACATTTGGACTACCTATGTTGCAAATGTATTATCTTTTCAATTTACACACGGCATCTATTGCACGTCTGTCCGTCCTGGGAGAGGGATCCTTCCTCTGTTGCTCTCCCTGAGGTTTCTCCCATTTTTCCATTTAAACTGTGGGTTTTCTCCGGAAGTGTTTCCTTGTACGATGTGAGGGTCTAAGGACAGAGGGTGTCGTATTGTCATACTGATATTTTGTTCAAACAGTGAAGACCACTGAGACAAATGTAACATTTGTGATATTTGTGATAAAGTTTTCTAAAGAAAATTGTGATAACTTTTTTAGTAAAATTACAGAATTCAAAAAGACAATAGATGATCCTTTTAAACAGTATATGGACGATCGACTACAAATTGAAGAATTAGATAGTGCATTACTGCAAATGTCTGGTGGCAAATCACCAGGGCTGGACGGTATAACCATAGAGTTTTACAAATATTTTTGGTCAGATGTGCGAAAAATGCTTTATAAGGCTTTCACAGATTGCATTTCAGCAGGAAATCTTTCGCCAACCATGAAACATGGCCTTATTACCTTAATTCCAAAACCAAATAAAAATAATCTTTTGTTGGATAATTGGAGACCTATTACCCTACTATGTAATGATTACAAACTGTTAGCACATGTTTATGCTAACAGGTTAAACTCAGGTCTGAATCAACTAGTAGATGAATGTCAATCAGCCTTAATTAAGGGCAGAAGTATTCATAACCATACCAAACTGATATTGGATATGCTCGATTACCAGGAGTTTATTGATACTGAAGGTCTCTTCTGGATTTTTATAAGGCTTTTGACACTGTTGAACATTCCTTTTTAATAGAAACTCTAACATTTCTGGGTTTTGGTGAACATTTCTGCAACATAATTAGGATGCTCTATTCGGACATCTATAGTTCTGTATCTTTGAACCCTTGAATGAGCCCTAGGATTAAGGGTTTAAGTGGTATTCGACAGGGTTGCCCTATTTCACCAAAATTATTTATTCTGACCACCCAAGTTTTAACAACGCTTATTATAAGGAATCACAAAATATTAGGCATTACCCTCTTTGACAAAGAATTTAAAATTAGTCAATTTGCGGATGACACGTCCATTTTCCTAAAGAATAAATCCATGGTAAAGGAAACTCTTAACACAATTTCAATTTTTTCAAAAGTATCAGGGTTATCTCTTAATCTTTCAAAATGTGAATTACTCCCTATCCATTCATGTGATGATTCCATTATTGACTCTATTAGAGTGGTACCTGAAGTGAAATATTTAGGAATAACATTATCTAAAAATTATATCAGGAGAGAAGATCTTAATATTTGTAACCGTATCACAGATATGAAGAAATCTCTCAGTCGTTGGTTAACTAGAGATCTTACTATTGTTGGCAGAGTTCTTCTTACTAAAGCAGAAGGTATATCTAAACTTATTTATCCATGCCACTCGTGTTTTGTCTCTTCGGCCAATATTAAAAAAAAAAAACTCAATTATTTTCCAATTCTTGTGGAGAAATAAAATTCACTACATTAAAAGTCACAGCTTGTTAAAGAATATGATAAAGGCGGAATTAAAGCTTTAGACTTTGAATCGATGATTGGAACAATTAAAATAAAATGGTTGAAAGCTTTTTTGTCCCAGCCAGAGTCCATGTGGTTCCATATTCCAAAGGCCATATTTAAACGTCTAGGAGGGTTTGATTTTCTTTTAAAATGTGATTTTGACGTTAATAAGATTCCGACCAAATTGTCAAATTTTCATAAGCAGATACTTCATTATTGGAAAATGATATTTACCCACAATTTTTCTCCTCATGGATCTACTTTATGGAACAATAGAGTGATTATTATAAACAGAAAATCCTTGTTTAGGAGTGATTGGCATGAGAGGGGTATTTTGTTTGTTAGTGATTTACTAGATTGCAATGGTAAACTGCTAGATGTTTTGGCTTTTTCAACGAAATACAATATAACGTGTACTGCTAAAGATTATAACAAAATCTGTAAAGCAATTCCTGTACCACGTATTGAAATGATTCATAATACTTTACTGTACTCAAATGTTGTATCAGTTTTACTTAGTTTGGAATTTATTGGCGATACTCTTAAGAATAACAAATCTATTAATGCTTCTTTGAAATCCCACATTTTTCACAATTTGAACAGAAGCTTATTTCCACAAGGGACCAATTTAGACACTTTATCTGTAATGGAAAAAGCTCTATCTTATTTTATAAAATGGCCTATTTCTCCTAAAGCAAAAGAAACTCATTTAAAAATTGTTCATAAAATCTACCCGGTTTCTACTTTTTTAAATTCAAGATTTAAATTTGAAGTGGAACCATGTTCCTTTTGTAATTTATCTGATGAATCGTTGGAACATTTATTTTTCTCATGCCCTTTTTCTAAATTGTTTTGGTCGAATGTGAGAGATTGGTTGTTACTTAAATTAACAAACATTCCGGCCTTCAAAATATATCACATTTTATATTATATTGATAATTTGGATTCTCCCATATCTGATTTGTTAAATATAATTATTATTTTGGGTAAATACCATTTACATTGTAGTAAATGGAGAGGAGGCAAGCCCTCCTTTCCCTGTTTCATAAATGAGTTCAAGTCCTTTTTTCTGTCCCTTAGGAAAATACAATCTTGTAACATGTCTATAAAGATTTGCAATGACATTTCCAAATGGTTATTATTTTAAGTAAGCTTAATGCCTCTCAAATGTTTTTGTGCCTTTATGCTTTTTTTCTCTCCCCCTGGCTCTTATTGGATGTATTATTTTTGTCTTATTGTGAATGAATGTCTTGCACTTATGTTGATAAGTTGATGATATCCTCACCGAGCTTTTGTATGTTTTTATAAATGTTCAATAAAAAAAAGAAAAAAGGAATGAATGAGGCCCCGCCTCCCACACTGTATCCAGTTCTTATTATACATCCATGGTCTAATCCCTTCTCTTCGTGTGGCCGGTCTTTTTTCTGCTTTGTGTGTGATCTGTGACAGATAAGAACCACACAACTGCATTAGCAGCCGCTGTCACCCTCTGTTGGCCGTCAGTGCAACTTAAATGATGATGTTAAACAATTTTTTTTTTTTAAAGGGCTGGCCGGCCGTCAACGTTCCTTGACGACCGACCGTTCTGTGGTTCTCCAGATGGCCAGTCCGCCTCTGCCCATAGGCATGCGAGATGAGATGGCATCGACAACCCAGTTGGACAGCCGCTGCTTAGTGCTGCCATGGCAAACGAAGAGCTGCTCTGACTGCCGTATACTGGCCGTAGTTGCATCAATATACGCCCTTAGGGCACGCACAGGGCACAGCAACTCAGGCGTGCCTCCACATGTTGAGGTTCCAGTGCTCTGAACATAATGTTCCTCCACATGTTGAGGTTCCAGTAAAGTGGGCCTGACGGTGAAGGGCAGTCATCGCAGGCTCCTGGCAAATGTACGAGACTGGAGATTGGCTGCTCTGTGGAACTGGCGGAGATTTGTTTTTTCATGGGCGCAACCCTACTCAGCCAGGGGCGGACTGGGTGGAAAAAGTGGCCCGGGGATTAATTGACAGACAGGCCCACTTAATGCGTGGCATGTATCGGCCGGCCGGCGACGAAAGTATGTTACTTAACAAAAATCCCTATGCATTTTATGTTATTTTGGACAATTATTCATATAGTAATCACGTTACCTGAGCCCTTGAGTTACCTAGAGCAAAATAGTTACAGCATATAATTAGTGATTTTAATGTTAACAGATCTTTGATGCAATAACTTTTGGACCCAATTTGCCTGACTTGACACATGGAATAAAACATGGGCGTAGGAAGCATCCTCAATGTGGGTGAGACAATTTAACATGGGGTGTGGGCAGGTGGTGGACCTCACCTCCTCTAGGGGGGTCCGGGGGCAAGCTCCCCGGGAAGATTTTTTTTTAAATGTTGGATTTCAGTAGTTATAATCATACTGTTTCAATGACATTAGTATGCATAAAAAGTGACAGGTGACACGCCCCCAATTATGCAAATGAGCTAAGTCCCGCCTCCCCTCGCCTCCCATTGGTCGAGAGCCTTTTATCAGAGCTATGTCCCGCCTCCCATTGTTTGAGACCCTTTGATGTGAGGGGTGATGTGTTATAACGGGTAGGTGTGAAAAGCCCCCCTGTGTAGTGCCTTTGTTGTCTAATTCTTTGATGTGTGCGATTAAGGTAGTCTCTTTGAAGTTATGCTGTCTGGTCCCTCAGGGGGTTATCTAATCTAATTAGCCTTTGATGTTTTGCCCTTTGATGTGGTATGTTATAAGCCTGTGATGTTAATCTAGGTATTTTTATGAGTGAGACATGTTTTGTTGTCTAATTCTTTGATGTGTCGATTAAGGTAGTCTCTTTGAAGTTATGCTGTCTGGTCCGCTCAGGGTGCCCAGGCCTCTCCCCCCTTTCTCCACCCCTTCCTCCGGCAAGGAGATTGTGGGAGGTGGAATTAGATGAAAATAGAAATATGCTCAAAACTAAATAAAAGACAGTAATTCCACTTACCAAGTCACCTTTCAAAAAGAAAAGTGACCAAGAGATGCCAGTGACAACTTACTGCCATCCGTTCGGAGAGCCAGTCAAGAAACGAATGCCGTGGCTGGTCAGACGCCTACAGACTTATCTCGTGCCCTCTTTTGGTCAAGCAGGCTGCTCCCCCCTACCTTTAAGAACAATTAACACACACACATACACACACACACATACACACACACACACACATACACACACGTTGGAGTTGCCCCCTTTGATGTGAGGGTTAGAGATAAGCCTGGGATGTTAATCTATATGTTGATTAAGACACTCTCTGTGAGGTGAGAAGCGAGGGGATGGAGTTAGGTTTTAAAAAAGAAATACGCTCAAACTAAATAAAATAGCCATTAATTTTCACTCACTAAGACACCTAAAAACGTTAATGTCCTCTCTAGATTTGATTCAAGTTTTGTTTTAAATGATTTGTGTCTGCTAAGAATGTTTCTTTTCAAGTTTTTTGGAAACTGTTAACTACAAGGAAGTATCTGTTTTCTGCAAAGAGGTCATTCATACTAATTTAAAAAGAGCTTATTTAGGTTTTAATAGTGATAACTAAGTTTCACTCTGTGGGGGGCAAAAGACGCATCGTTAAACACCTGGATAAAGGACTCTTTAAAGCAGAGACATGGCGACCCCCTCAACATAATAAGTCCCGCCCTCCCCCTCCAGATCATTTAAAAGTGAGAACGCCTCAAGGACATTCGTTGAAACACTAAACATGGATCTGAGAAAAAACAAATCTCTCCCCGCGAGTTGCACCCTGGAGCAAACACCTGGAGGGCCACCATCCTCTCCAACAATCTGGACCCCCGATCTCGACAGCTATATGGCGGGCATTGATATTACTGACTGGCTGAATATGTGTGAACCTCCATCTACGCCATCCGAGTCTCCAGAGGGATCAACAACTTGTCCCAATTGTCCCCCAGTAGGTTCTGATGTGCCGTGCTTTTGCCCTGCTCCAGTGAGTGATGATGCAGAACGTGTTAGGACATCGGCATTTCTGCATATGGTAAAAGCGTAGTTCATCTGCTAGATAGGGTCCTGCATCTGTACAGAAAGGAAACATTTTATGGATGTCAAGTCGACCATCCTAGTCAAATGCAACACGAGTGTTTGTTTCCGACCAAAGAATACTATCTGGATCGTAACTATGATGAAGTGGTAAAGAGACTGTGGACCGTTCGTTTCATTCCAGCCATTCGGGACGCTCTACACCAGAGCCACCTTCATGTCTCGGAGAGGAGAGTCTTTGGAGCTACCGAGGCGATTCTGCATAATCTCAGAAACACCAGACTCTTTGAGGCTAAAATCGAGAAGCTTTACGTCCAGCTTATAGAGAACGACGAAACTCAACTGAAGAACATAAGAACAGCTTGGGACTTTTGGCAGCGATAGGAAGAGTTGTTGATACTTTACCGTTAAAGTATGTTTTTTTATTTTATCTGTTTTATTTTTATTTGACTTGATCTAGTGTGTCCTGCCTAAAAACCATGTTTATTATTCTCTTTTTTTTTTTTGATGTGTGACATATCAATAAAATGCGTTGTAAGAAAAACTGTTGTATTCATTACCTCGTAGGGGTTGTAACAGAGAACATGTCTGAGAAACGTGTCATGCAAAGGGTGTACTACACTCCTTCTAATCCAGGGAGTTTAGGAGGTGTGGATAAACTCCATAGAGCTGTACAGAATGAAATGGGTAAACAAATAAATGTAGAGAAAGTCAGAGAATATCTATCTGAGCAGGACGCATATACTTTGCATAAACCGGCCAGGGTACATTTTGTAAGAAACAGAGTTTTCGTACTCAGACCGCTACAGCAATTTCAAGCAGATCTTTGCGATATGCAGTCGCTCTCCAATTATAATGATGGTTTTAATTATTTGTTAACAGTCGTAGATGTATTTTCGAAAAAAGCCTATGCTCACGCATTGAAGAAGAAGAAGACGGGTACAGAGGTTACCAAAGCCTTTGATACAATTTTAGCACACAGTCAGATTCCTAAAAAGATACAAACAGACGCAGGGAAAGAATTCTTTAACAAAGTTTTTCAAAACTTATTGAAGAAACGAGGTATTGCACATTATGCAACAGCCAGTGATATGAAGGCGTGTGTGGTAGAGAGATTTAACCGTACGCTGAAAACTAAAATGTGGCGATATTTTACAGCTAAAAACAGTCATAGATATATAGACGTCTTACCTGAACTAATTGAAAGTTACAATAATAGTTATCATCGAAGTATTAAAATGACACCAATGCAGGTGACCAAGGAAAATGCGGCTCAAGTGTTTCGGAACCTGTATGCCCCCTCTGGCGTTCCTAAAAAAGCTGCTGCCAAAATGAACTTTAAGGAGGGGGAGCTTGTAAGGATATCCAAATTGAGAGGGGTATTTGATAAAAAATATGAGCAGAGTTATACGGACGAATTATTTACGGTGTCTGAATGCCTACCACGGCAGCCGCCTGTTTACAAACTCAAAGATTATGATGGAGAAGAGATCAAGGGGACTTTTTATGAGAAAGAGTTACAAAAAGTGAAGATTTCCAGTGACAAGGCTTTTCAAGTCGAGAAAATTCTGAAAAGGCGTGTGGTGAGAGGGAAAAAACAAATGTTTGTATCTTGGAATAACTGGCCCGATAAATTCAACAGCTGGGTTGATGCTGGCGAAATCAAAGATGTATAAAAACAAACAGACTCAACGCTCAATCCTTCATTACAGCCATGGAGATAAACGAAGGGTTCTACATTACGCTGCCGTCCAATGCCAGCCTTGATGTATTTCAAAACAATACAAGCTATAGTTATCAGGTGAACCTGGCACAACCTTTACACTTGGATGGTTCGTGGCAGGTCGCCATGACAGAAATGTCATACCCACACACCTGGTATAACATACCTATGGAAGTAGCCTATTTTGAATGGATAAAGAAACCAAATATGGCGATAGCGACCAAGTTAAAGTTACAGATGTTTCGAAGTGGGTACTACAGTAGCATAACTCAGCTCATGGAGTTGATCCACACCTCCTAAACTCCCTGGATTAGGAGTGTAGTACACCCTTTGCATGACACGTTTCTCAGACATGTTCTCTGTTACAACCCCTACGAGGTAATGAATACAACAGTTTTTCTTACAACGCATTTTATTGATATGTCACACATCAAAAAAAAAAAGAGAATAATAAACATGGTTTTTAGGCAGGACACACTAGATCAAGTAAAATAAAAATAAAACAGATAAAATAAAAAAACATACTTTAACGGTAAAGTATCAACAACTCTTCCTATCGCTACCAAAAGTCCCAAGCTGTTCTTATGTTCTTCAGTTGAGTTTCGTCGTTCTCTATAAGCTGGACGTAAAGCTTCTCAATTTTAGCCTCAAAGAGTCTGGTGTTTGAGATTATGCAGAATCGCCTCGGTAGCTCCAAAGACTCTCCTCTCCGAGACATGAAGGTGGCTCTGGTGTAGAGCGTCCCGAATGGCTGGAATGAAATGAACGGTCCACAGTCTCTTTACCACTTCATCATAGTTACGATCCAGATAGTATTCTTCGGTCGGAAACAAACACTCGTGTTGCATTTGACTAGGATGGTCGACTTGACATCCATAAAATTGTTCCTTTCTGTACAGATGCAGGACCCTATCTAGCAGATGAACTACGACAGCTTTTACCGTATGCAGAAATGCCGATGTCCTAACACGTTCTGCATCATCACTCACTGGAGCAGGGCAAAAGCACGGCAGATCAGGACCTACTGGGGGACAATTGGGACAAGTTGTTGATCCCTCTGGAGACTCGGATGGCGTAGATGGAGGTTCACACATATTCAGCCAGTCAGTAATATCAATGCCCGCCATATAGCTGTCGAGATCGGGGGTCCAGATTGTTGGAGAGGATGGTGGCCCTCCAGGCGTTTGCTCCAGGGTGCAACTCGCGGGGAGAGATTTGTTTTTTCTCAGATCCATGTTTAGTGTTTCAACGAATGTCCTTGAGGCGTTCTCACTTTTAAATGATCTGGAGGGGGAGGGCGGGACTTATTATGTTGAGGGGGTCGCCATGTCTCTGCTTTAAAGAGTCCTTTATCCAGGTGTTTAACGATGCGTCTTTTGCCCCCCACAGAGTGAAACTTAGTTATCACTATTAAAACCTAAATAAGCTCTTTTTAAATGAGTATGAATGACCTCTTTGCAGAAAACAGATACTTCCTTGTAGTTAACAGTTTCCAAAAAACTTGAAAAGAAACATTCTTAGCAGACACAAATCATTTAAAACAAAACTTGAATCAAATCTAGAAAGGACATTAACGTTTTTAGGTGTCTTAGTGAGTGAAAATTAATGGCTATTTTATTTAGTTTGAGCGTATTTCTTTTTTAAAACCTAACTCCATCCCCTCGCTTCTCACCTCACAGAGAGTGTCTTAATCAACATATAGATTAACATCCCAGGCTTATCTCTAACCCTCACATCAAAGGGGGCAACTCCAACGTGTGTGTATGTGTGTGTGTGTATGTGTGTGTGTTAATTGTTCTTAAAGGTAGGGGGGAGCAGCCTGCTTGACCAAAAGAGGGCACGAGATAAGTCTGTAGGCGTCTGACGAGCCACGGCATTCGTTTCTTGACTGGCTCTCCGAACGGATGGCAGTAAGTTGTCACTGGCATCTCTTGGTCACTTTTCTTTTTGAAAGGTGACTTGGTAAGTGGAATTACTGTCTTTTATTTAGTTTTGAGCATATTTCTATTTTCATCTAATTCCACCTCCCACAATCTCCTTGCCGGAGGAAGGGGTGGAGAAAGGGGGGAGAGGCCTGGGCACCCTGAGCGGACCAGACAGCATAACTTCAAAGAGACTACCTTAATCGACACATCAAAGAATTAGACAACAAAACATGTCTCACTCATAAAAATACCTAGATTAACATCACAGGCTTATAACATACCACATCAAAGGGCAAAACATCAAAGGCTAATTAAATTAGATAACCCCCTGAGGGACCAGACAGCATAACTTCAAAGAGACTACCTTAATCGCACACATCAAAGAATTAGACAACAAAGGCACTACACAGGGGGGCTTTTCACACCTACCCGTTATAACACATCACCCCTCACATCAAAGGGTCTCAAACAATGGGAGGCGGGACATAGCTCTGATAAAAGGCTCTCGACCAATGGGAGGCGAGGGGAGGCGGGACTTAGCTCATTTGCATAACTGGGGGCGTGTCACCTGTCACTTTTTATGCATACTAATGTGATTGAAACAGTATGATTATAACTACTGAAGTTAAATGCATCAATCTGGTCCATTTTGAGAGCAAAATTAGGGACTAAATCTTTGGCAGTCAGTAGGGGCTTGGACTGTGAGCCGTAGGGTCGCCGGTTCGAGTCCCCGACCAGACCTATTTGGAGTGTGGACTTCTACTTGGAGAGGTCCCAGTTCACCTCTTGCCGTGGTGCCCTTGAGCAAGGCACCGGACATGCACCTTGGGATGTGAGGACATGGCTTAGAAAGGGCGTGTCGCCTTCTGTCCTGCCAGTGTTGGCAGGACATTAATTAAAATGTCGAACTCGGACTTAATTTTAAGGACATTTCGGCCAGGGGTGTTGAGCTATATTTGTTTAAAGATCAAATGCAAAGCTTCCAAATATGCTACATTTTTATAGAAATGTTGTTTTTAAGACTGCCTGTATTTTTTATTTAATTTAAATCGAGATAATACACCCAAAAAAAAGCTTTTTATTGATACAAAACTCGACACAAAGCCGACATTTCTGAATGACATTTCTGACATGTCATTCCCAGCAGTCTCCGCGCGCGTGACGTCATTGTGGCCAAACAGTCTCTGGGCCAAATATCCCGACTCGGCAGTCTCGTTCACATGTCAGCTGTGTTTATCGAAAAGAAAACTGAATTATATCCGGAAAATCACGCAAAAACATGGGTTATTGTTGTGCTTTTGGATGTACGAACGGTGCGGGATCTGGGAGAATTTTACATGCATTTCCCCAAGACAAAATCATCCGCCGAAACTGGATTTTTTTAGTGAATCGTGTTGGCTGGCAGCCGACAAAATGGAGCAAGTTGTGCTCTGACCACTTCGCGTGTGATGCATACGATGTTGATCCTGCCATCGTCAAGTCTGTTGGTGGAGAAGCATTAAAAGTACATCGGAGGCTGAAACCCGGAGCCGTCCCCTCCATATTTGAGCATAAAAAACAACTGAAAGAACGAAAGAGCCGGGCAAAGCAGAAACGCCAAAGAATTGAGGTAAACTTTTGATTTGATTTCAAAGCGCACGGAGCACAGCAGATAACGCAGATAACGGAATTGCAGATGTATTGCTTATAGAGGTGGGCACCGTTAGATTCTGTGTCTTTACGATCATAAACAATGTGTTGGATGTGGAGCTAGGATAAGTAATAAGGGAGCTAGGAATGATTTTCGGTGCAGTAATAGGTTAGCATTTTTCGCTCGGGGCTAATTCAGAGGCTCACTGTTAGCATTGTGTTTTTTTTCTTCAAATAAATGAAAAAGATCAGTTAAATTTGTTTTTTTTCACAACAGTTGTATTTGGATGGAATGATTACCTATAGTGATAATTCAAAGTAATAAAATGATTTTTACAGTGAAAAAGTTCAAATGGAACTTTATTTTTCTAAACCTTTAAAAAGGTCAAATTTCACTTGTTTTGCATCAATCTTGATACAGGGTACTTATATGTTATAGTTTTGATTCCTAAAGCTTTTAGTTTACTAGAATCAGACATGATAACGAAACGAAGTTGTACTATCGGCGGAAGCAGCTGTGAGCGATAAGCCAGGTGGAAATATGTTTGGCCACTCTGAAGTCACGCGACGCCATCTTGCGGAGACGAGCGGCTGAGAAATAAATCGTCGGACTTGGTGTTGGGGGTTGAACAAAATAAATATTGCGCATTGCCAGACGCATATTATCTCCGATTTTAATACTGCAATATCTTAGATAGTGTTGTAGCTATATGATTTCGATTTTACTGGCAATTATAAAAAAATCTTTGCATTTGATCTTTAAGCACCGGATTGGAAAAACAGGAGTGTGTGCACCAGTCTGCCTTGATCTATGTATTCATGTCTGTGACTCTCACAGTATCTGCTGCCCGCAGCTGTTTTATAGAAGGAAAACCTCCTTCACTTCATGAAATCTCTGCAGCACCAGGAGGCAGCGGGAGGGTTAACTCGGCCTCTGAGAAGACGAGCGTGCAGTGCCTTCACTGTGTTTACCTTCAGAATCATTAGAAAGGCTAAAGAGCGGTGTGGCTGATGTGTTTTAACCACACACACCTCTATACACACACACACGATTTAAACGCAGACTTTTGTTCCTCCATGTTACGTTGTTATTGTTTCACTGAGCGGACCCGCATATTTTTTTCAACGCTCCACTTTTTGGTCCATCTGCGCGGTTTTGTGCGCTGTGATGATTCGGCTGTACCTTTAGTAATGAATATTAAATGTTGTGAGGAAATCTTTCCACCAATAATTCCAATAAGTAATCCAAAATGTATTCACTTCAGGTTTACAAAAGTAACTGTAATCAGATTACTATTCAAATGTAACGCGAGCTGAATACAGTTACTTGATTTTACTTTTACTTGATCTACTCTGATTACGTAACACCGTTACATGTATTTCGTTACAACCCAACCCTGGCCACACCCCACTGGGCTGGGATGGGCCGGAACACTTACAAATGTGGGCCGGTAGGATTTAGGTAACACACAGCACCGGCCCACCGGGGAAACTCCCGGTATTCCCAATGGCCAGTCCGCCCCTGTACTCAGCTCTGCTGCTCATCCCACAAATGCTTGTTCCTCACAAATATAATAATAATAATAATAATATATTTAATTTGTTAGCGCTTTTACAGGTGCTCAAAGACGCTTTACAGATATAGTGAAGGGAAAAGGAAGGAACAACAAATAAATATATAGTAAACAATCACACATTAAAAGCCAGATTGAAGAGGTGAGTTTTTGTGAGTTTTTTGAAGGTGGTGAGGTCAGTGCAGTCTCTGATGGGTTGGGGGAGTGAGTTCCAGAGGGAGGGGGCAGCGACGGAGAAGGCTCTGTCCCCCCAGGTCCGGTGATTGGTGCGGGTGGGGATGGATAGGAGGTTGGCATCTGATGAGCGGAGGCAGCGGGAAGGGGCGTGGTGGTGCAGCAAGTCTGTGAGGTAGGGGGGGGCCTGATTGTTGAGGGCTTTGTGGGTAATGAGGAGGACTTTGAAGATGATTCTTTGACGGACGGGGAGCCAGTGGAGGATCTGGAGGACGGGAGTGATGTGGTCTCGGGAGCGGGTGTGGGTGAGGAGGCGGGCAGCAGAGTTCTGGATATGTTGGAGTTTATTGATTAGGTTGGATGGTATGCCGTAGAGGATGCTATTGCAGTAGTCGAGTCGTGAAGTGATGAATGCATGAATCAGGGTTTCAGCAGCAGAGGAGGAGAGTGATGGGCGGAGACGGGCAATGTTTTTGAGGTGGAAAAAGGCTGTCCTGGTGATGTGATTTATGTGGTGGTTGAATTTGAGCTGACTGTCGAAGATGACTCCGAGGTTGCGGATGTGAGGGGGGGGAGATAGAGTGTGGCTGTCAATGGTGAAGTTGAAATTCTGGATGTCTTTGATACGGGATGGGGGGCCAATGATGATGATGTCTGATTTGGCACTGTTCAGTTGGAGATAGTTTGTTTGCATCCATGCTTTTATTTCTGAGAGACAGTTGGTGAGAGTGGAGTGTGTTGTGGGGGTGATGGTTTTTGTTGAGATATAAAGTTGGATGTCATCGGCGTAGCAGTGAAATTGAAGGTTGTGGCGACGAATTATTTTGCCAAGGGGGAGCATATAGAGGATGAAGAGGAGGGGGCCAAGCACCGAACCCTGGGGGACACCTTGGGACAGAGGAGCAGTGGAGGAGGTGCAGTTGTTGATGTTGATAAACTGATGTCTGTCGGTGAGGTAGGATTTCAGCCAGGAGAGTGCAGTGTCGGTGATGTTCAGTGATGATTCGAGGAGGGACAGCAGGATGGCGTGGTTGATGGTGTCGAATGCTGCGGTGAGGTCGAGGAGGATGAGGATGTTAAGGTTGCCAGAGTCAGAGGAGAGGAGGAGGTCGTTTGTGATTTTGAGAAGAGCTGTTTCGGTGCTGTGTTTTGATCGGAAACCGGATTGAAATGGCTCAAAGAGATCATTGGAGCTGAGGTGGGCTTTAAGTTGTGAGGCAACGACACGTTCAAGTATTTTGGACAGAAAGGGGAGATTTGAGATGGGCCGGAAGTTGGACATGATGTCAGGTGTGAGTCCAGGTCTTTTGAGAATGGGTGTGACAGCAGCCAGTTTGAGAGAGGGGGGAACTGATCCAGATCTGAGGGAGGAGTTAATGATGGTGGCGATGAGTTGGGAGATGGCAGGGAGGCTCTCTTTAACAAATTTGGAGGGCATTGGGTCAAGTGTGCAGGTGGAGTTAATTCCAGTCATGAGGTCGGACAGTTGCATGGGGGTCACAGGGGAGAAGTGGGACAGGGGGTGTGAGGTGAAGGGGGGGGAGCCAGGAGGGAAGGTGGGGGGTGCTGATGAGGGTGTCAGATTGCTGTAAATGTTGCTGATTTTGGTTTGGAAAAACGAGAGGAAGGAGTTGCACTGTTCGGTGGTGAAGGATGAGGTGGCGTTGTCACAGGGTTTGAGAAGTTTGCTGATGGTGGAGAACAGACGCTTGGGGTTGCTGGAGCCAGACTGAATGAGTTGTGAGTAGTAATTAGACCGGGCTGCTTTGAGTGCGTTACTGTACTGCTGGAGATAGTCTTTGTAGATTTGAAGATGGACTGTTAGTGTGGTTTTCTTGTGTTGGCGTTCAAGTTGACGTTTCCTTGATTTCATTTGGCGGAGTTCAGGGGTATACCAGGGGGCGGAGTGTATGAAAGAGACATGTTTTGTTTTTGTGGGGGCCAGTTCATTGAGACAGAAGGAGAGGGTGCTGTTATAATAGTCCACAAGTTCAGATGGGTTTTCAGAAAGTGGGGAGGGGGAGACAGACATCTTGCAGGTAATGGAGGCAGTGATTGCTGAAGGTGAGATGGATTTGAGATTTCTGTAGGTTATTGTGCGTTTTTGCTTTTGGGCGGGGATGGGGATGTTGATGTCCATGAGGATGGCCAGGTGATCAGAGATGTGGAGATTGAGGCTGGACAGATGGTGGATGGTGAGACCAGTGGAGCAGACCAAGTCCAGGATGTGACCACGGCTGTGTGTTGGGAAGTTGATGTGTTGAGAGAAGTTGCAACAGTGAAGGGTTTCCTTAAATTCAGAGGCATATTTGCAGGTTGGGTCGTCAACATGAATGTTAAAATCACCTAAGAGGAGAACAGATGGGGATATAGCAGAAAGCTGAGTGAGAATGTCAGAGAGATCGGAGAGAAAGGAGGGGTTTGGCTTCGGGGGACGGTAGATGATGGCTGTGACCAGGGGAGTGGGACCAGAGAGTTTAAAGATCAGGTGTTCAAATGAAGAAACATCAGGGATGGGGATTATGGTAGCTTTTATTTCCTTTCTGATAATAGCAGCTATACCACCACCCCGCCCTTGTGGGCGAGGTTTGTCAATGTATGTGAATCCTGCTGGGGTGATTTGATTTAAAGAAAAATAGTCCAGGGGTTTTTGCCATGTTTCGGTCAGATACAGAAAGTCCAGGTTATTGTCTTTAATGAATTCATTCAGAATGTGGCTTTTATTGTGGATGGAGCGTGTGTTGAGCAGGGCTGCTCTGAGGTGGCGTTGCATTGGGGGGGGTTGTGTGGACCGGGGGAGTGGAAGGAGATTGGTCAGATTCACGTGTTGTTTGTTGTGATGGCGTAGTATGGGCGTGTGACAGGACCGAATGGACGGGATGGAGTGTGGAGACGTGGAATGAAATAAAAACTTACGGCCAGAGCCTCTGTGTGAAGGACGGCGTTTGCGGAGTATTTCATAATCCGCGAGGATGTCCATGCAGTCCGGACGCAGGCGGTTATTGAAGGAGCGGAGATCTGACAGGGAGTAGAGCGGCGGCATGATCCGGTGAAGTGGCGCTAGCACGGAGCTAGCTAATGCTGGGGACCCGGGCAGCAGAGACCAGGAGCCGGATGACCGTGGAAGAAGGAGCGGTGTGAGTCCAGATAAAATGAGAATTATAATCCACAGCATATCAGGAGAATAATTCCAGTGGTTTCCAGAGGAGAATCGTAGGAGGTGCTGACAGCCTGGTGCAGAGTGGGAGCCGGGTGACCAGCCTACTAGCTGGTTAGCTAGCTTGATAGCCACCGGCTGTAGGCGGCAGGGAGAGACGATGTCGGCGGGGAAGCCGGCTGATCGCAGCGGGATGGGAAGACCCACACGAGCCGCGGAGTTAGGGTGGAGTTGGGGTGGAGACAGAAATGTTAGCTCGGCAGACGTCAGGGAGCCGAGGAGCATCTAGGTAGCAGCCTGCTAGGTCCGATAATGCTAGCTAGCTAGCAGGCTAGGGACCGGTGAGCAGGAAAGAGATGACAACAAATATCTGTCGATTCGATATAGAGATGCTGCTATTTTCGCTGATGACTGACGTTTCAAAAGTAGAGAGCCAGACAGGAGAGGTTCTGATCTGGACTAAAGAACAATATTTTGGGCGGAGGAGCGGCGAACAAACAACGCCAGCACCCTCGGCGACCCGGGAAAAGAATGTGGCACCATTTGAACTTCGATTAATCGATGACTCACTTTACCAGAAGAAAAAAAGCTCTTCACACTTCCTAGAGTGGAGGTTGGGATATCTGGCTCCCAGTAGTGACTTTATACAATCATTTCTAAAATGTGATTTTCTTTCTGGATTGACAAAAGGATCCATGCAGATCTAACAATGCAGCCTTACAGTTACATAAGTGCTTTAGACCAAATCAGATGAAAGAAAACCTTCTTAATGTGTCCCGGTTTGTTTCCTGCTCCAGTTAATGCAATTTAATTGTTAGGTGACAGGAAGTAAACATGGACAAGGCTGTGGGCTAGCATTGCATCTCGGTTCAAACTGTGTATTCTTCAAAAGGATGAATTAAAAACACTGAAGAACAAAGAGTTACGAAAACAGAAACACTTTATTGATCAAAACAGACAGAAGAAGATTGGCCATGACATTGCAAGGGAAATCAATAAACATGCAACAGGACAACACAAGCTAATCCGCTAAATACAGAAACGGTTCAGTTAACAATATAGAAAACGCTAACTAGCAGACCCAGGTGCAGCAAATCCAACCCTTCCTATCAACGGTGAAGTACAACAAAAGGCATTCTGGGTGAACAACGTTTTACACCCGAAAAAGGTCAGAAGTCCTAAAGAACAATCTACAAAATGATTAGTAGTGTGGAGAAAAAAAGGAGCTCCAGAAAAAGACACTGATATAAAAGGAGGAATAGCATTAGCACAGCTCATAGACTGACTTGATGCTAGAAGCCATTTACTGCAGAGCAGTTATTTGAGTAGGCTAGAAATGACTCGACAGTAACATCCGTCTCAGGTACAGTGTGAAGACATTACAGAACAAATCGAGTCAAGCGTGTGACCTTTTCATATTAACGGTCCCATGTCATGGCCATTTCTACTGATCATAATTCCATTGTTGAGGTCTACTAGACTCGATTTATTTTGTTCAATGTTCCAAACTCACATTGGTTTCTCACAGCATCTCTGTAAAGTATGTGTATTCACTCTGTCCTAAACGGCTTGTTGGAGCTCCTGCCCCCCCCTCCCTATGAACCCACTGTGCTCTGATTGGTCAGCTCGGCCACTCTGTTCTGATGAGTCCACCACCGTTACAGTGGAAGATCAATGTTTATGTGTTACAATGGCGTTAGCAACCAGGAAATGACACCAGTAATGACAAACAGATGAGAATGCTGCGTGGGGTCTGGGTGCCGTGTTGGCGGGACGTTGCGGGGCTCGCTGCTCTGCCCTTTGAGGCAGGGTAATAACCAGAAAAGCATGACATGGGACCTTTAAGTACTTGGGTGGGAAATTGGACATAATGATACAACTTAATATTGTACAGCAGGGCTCATTAAAATAAAGAAGGCCTCATTTAAAAAAAGTGACAAGAGGCTGAATTTTTATTTATTTTTTAAACACCGCTACTGGAAATATTGTATTACAATTAGGGCTGGGCAAGTTAACGCATTAAGACTGCGATACAAAATAATTGTATCGCATTAACAATTCTTTTTTATTGTTATTATTAGCCACTGCAAGTTGAATTTTCTGATCACTGGACTGAGGGTAAATGGTTATTCTATAACTACATACAATGTTAATGCCCTGGTAGCAGCAAAGAGCTTTGGGTTTATATTTGATTTAATTACATTAATTAATGTTGAAGTTGAGATTTACAAGAAATATTTTAACTGCTACTGTGTAAAGGGAATACTGCTGTTAAAAAACACCTTATTTGTTTGAAGAGTTTGCAAAGCAAATGTTATTGCACTTCTATTCATATAGCAGTACTTTAAAATAAAAGTCGCATGACATAACAATGCAATCAATCCCAGAACATTTTTAATTGTTGCCCAGCACTAATAACACCATTTTCTATTCATGTCAGTTGGCTGATAAGACTTCAGCAGCTAAAAACCCTCAAAGCAAACGGTTCAGAGAAAGGATATTCGAAGTAGCCAACCAGGGTCTGCTAATAGAGAAAGCAACAATGCTAGCTTTAATAGTTTACACTGAAATTAGCACAGCCGGGCTACATTCAACATAAGGCGATGGGAAATATTAGCTACAGTGAAAAAACTCTTGTGTTCAAACAAAATACAGAGCATATGTTAAAGTAACAAAGAAATACTTTGAGTGAGCTAATTCATCACGTCTGATTGTTGCCCGGCTGCGCAGGCCGAGAAAAACTTAGCGTAGAAAACAAACAGGTAGCCTAGTGAGTGCGAAAGGTTAAAACAAAAAAAGATGTGGAAAAGTAGTAGAACCCAGTTGTGTTTTTGCATGGGTATTCTGAGTGGCGGTGCAGGGGATCTCCATCTACCGGCTTAGGTATCAGGACTATTACAGAGCCCCTTCCACCTGGTGCTAACATGGCTGTCAGAGTAAATGAGCGGTTCACCGACATATGGCTCCCACACTAATAGTTGTCTAGTCCAACGTTTCATTTGAGAATCTGGCGTTAGCTTAACATGTTCGCTGATCCTCCAACAGAAAAGCTTGCCACTCAGTATAATAGGCATTCGTTGTTGACGTACTCTTGCGATATGGCGTCAAAGTCTCATTCAAATAAAAACAGGACACATTTAACTCTGGCTGGCTTTTAATTAAACCCTGCATCTCACTTCTAGAGAAACTGCATTAAAAAAATAAACTTTTGCGCTGGTATCAGGGATTGCAAACTGTAAGGAAAGGCCAAGAGGAGTGTCTATAGAGTGGTGCAGGAATGAGTCCTTAAACCCTGAAATGATTTAACATTTTACGACTTCCGGTTCCCTCGTCTCAGTCATTTTTGTTGAAATACCTCTATTAAATTCTGTGGTTAACACAAGCTTACAAGACTTTCACAATTTGTTGGCAAAAGGTCTGAAATCCCATCGTTCTCTGTGGAGGGAGTCCTTGCCGTGCTACTTCGAGGTAGGCCAACAAAAATACATCACTGCACCACTCTATTTCAGGTTGTAGGATAATCTAGGGGTCAAAGGGCATCTCAGCTCTTCACCTGAAGACATCCAGTGTGCCCGGCTAGCAGTGTGGAAAATTAAAAACCTGCCAGATGCCGACTGTTTATACTCTACCAGGCCCTTTGGCAGCTATCCAACCAGCCTCAGTTCCATTGAAAAGGAATTCCATAAAATGATTAAAAGGCTTGAGAAATGTGGGAGTTGAACCAGCCGCAGCTGCCATTGAATGAACTGGACACTTTACTTGCTGAGGGAGTCCTTTGACGTCTTGACAAATACTGTGATAGAAATATGGCAGATGGACAGTTTTACAGGTTTGCCTCTGAACCTCCACCAAATGAGCACAAATCCACAACTAATAGTTTGATATCATACAGGTTAGTTTGTTAGTTTTAATAAAAGAATGTAACAGGAAGCAAAGTACAAGCATTGGGTGTTTGAACACTGGCTGGTCGCCATATTAGCTTGTAGGACGTGTGAAGACGTCACCTAATTGAGACTGTTATCGTCTATGTCCAGCTGTCCGTGTCATGGTAAAATGTACACTTTGAGAGTTTGACCGAAGAACGGCATTATGTAGAAAATAAAGAAACCGAGCGGCGCAAAGACATTTTCCGAAGTGGAGAGACAGTATGGAGCATCTTTTGAGGAAATGAACCTGTCTCCTTTTAGGGCAGGAACATCTTTCACCACAGCACCATTAGCAGTTTAATCCCAAACAACTGGGGTTGTCCCAAAGAGGCTGCTAGAATCAATTACGAGCGGTTAACAGTTTACCAGCAATGCACCTCCACACTTCCTTTCCTTTCTTCTCATCTCTGCACCTCCTCCTCCTCCTCCTCCTCCACCACCTCCTCCTCCTCCTCCTCCTCCTTTATTCATCTAGTCTTTTTTCTCCTCCTCTTTCTTCTCCTCCTCCTCTGTGGGGTAAGAGTGCCAGGTGAGGCGCTCCTCGTAGAAAGAGATGACCACCTGGGGACATTTGACGTTGGCCTCCTTGGCGGGGACCAGGTCAGCTTCATCAGAGTTCTTCCTGTTGATTTGAATTCCAGAGAAAAGAAGAAAAGGAGAGAGTGGAAAGGGGGAAAAGTGTTAGACAATAGAGAAGAAACAAGTAAGGTGGATACAAGTAGGAAGAGGAAAGAAGGTAAAAGTTGCATAAAATCTTCTGCTTTACTATATAGCATGTTCCGAGTTGATGCCATTTATAAAATGTTTAAACATACAATGACGTGCTAATCATGAGTATATCTTGTGAACACAGCTTTTATTTCACAGCATTTAAATGTCACTTTCTTTTGCTCCTTGCTCTTTGTGCTGTGCACAGAAATAAACAGCAACCAAACATTTGTTAAACACATATCGGCATTTTCTGGTTAAAGCTGCCATTGTTGATACTGAAAATATCAGAAATGCTTCAGCACCCCGTACTATACATAAATCTATCTCAATAAACCATTTTTTAAAGAAAGTGCAGACCCACCACTTCATGAGGAACATCAGCTCTCCACTGGAGTCTGTTGCTCCGATGATCCTCTCCGGCTGCAGACCTCTGCCGAAACCTCTGGCCTTCTCCTGGACACATGACCAGAAGAAAATTGATTATGAAGCATTGGTCAATAAAGCAGCTGTTTTATTTGGTGTACTAATGCCTTTTTGCTCACCTCCTCTTTCTTCTTCTTGCTCCCTCGCTCCTCTGAGTCTCCTGTGGCCTCGCTGGCCACTTTCCTCTTGCCCTCCTTCTTCTTCTCCTCCTTCTCTTTGTGTTTCTGCATGTACTCTGCAATGAGGTCCGGGCAGTCCAGGTTGTCTTGCGGCTCCCATGTGTTATCCTCCCTGAAATATGTTAAATCTCAGTGAGTCCTAGCTTGAATACATAATACATCTAATTTTTTTTTTTTTTTAAACTTGAAAGGCTTTTAATTAATTACTTTTAATAGCCGATGCATCGGGGGGGGGGGGGGGGAGCTTGCTCACAGAAAATAATCTCTCATCTACTCAGTGTGTTGACCATAGACTATAACTTTACACTGATCAGCCATAACATCATGACCACCTGCTTAATATTGTGTAGCCAAACAGCCCTGACCCATGGAGGCATGGACTCCACTAGACCTCTGAAGGTGTACTGTGGGGTCTGGCTCCAAGACGTTAGCAGCAGATCCTTTAAGTCCTGTAAATTGTGGGATCGGACTTGTTAATGCAGCACATCCCACAGATGCCCGATTGGATTGAGATCTGGGGAATTTGGAGGCCAAGTCAACACATTAGGCGCTTTCACACCAAGTACTTTTCCCAGGAATAGTTGCCACTGACGTCACTTCGTCTTCTTCTGCTGCTTTGGGTTTACTGGCAGGCTGCAAACAACTTCACGGCGTATACTGCCACCCGAAGTCCCCAGCCGGAAGTCCCCGAGTAAATCGCCAGAAGCGCAGACACCTCCTCATCACTCCACCACTCCCGTTTTCTTTTGTGATGCCATAAGTTAGTCTCTCTCCATTGGTGCGCTGGGCTAATGCTAATAATGCTAATGCAAGCAAATGAAATGGCGGCTTCACAAAAACTTTTCAGAGTTTTACGGGGCGTGGTTTGCAATTCACCCAGCCAATCAGAAATTGGAACCTTTTTCTCCCCAAAGTCCCTGCTCTCTAGCAAGGACTAAAAAGGGGTGAAACGGTTTGCAAAAAAAAGTTCTAGTTCCAAGGGCCTCATTTATAAACGCCTTGCGTAGGATTCACGTGGGATGTAGTACAAAGCAAAAAAATAGGTACAGAATTTTTTTCCGACATTTTCCGATTCACAAAACATTGCGTACCGGCGAGGGAAGTGCGTACGGCACATGCTACGCCGGTTTCCCTTTATAAATCACAATCAACTCGAAATGCGGCGCAGCTTTTGCGGGCTTCACGTAACGCCCGTATTTGCCTATAAATAGTCAAAGAAACACCCATTCATTCATTTTTGACTGACTGCATGAAGAAGATCGCAGGAAATGACGACAGAACAGCTAAAAAAGACATCTCACACCGTGTTATATTTTGGTTCTTTTGGGAAGGTGGAGATAAATCACATTGTTTGGTGGATGCAGTTTGAACCAGTGTAGCAGCATGGAGGTCGGATCGTCACCAAAATAAATAAGTGGTCCGAAAAAATGACAAAATACACATAACCTTCCTCGGGCTAGTGTCAGTGTGTTTGTGCCGGGGACAGGGGACAGGGGACCCCCCCCCCCCCATGATGAGCAACTGTAAGAAGGTATCGGGGGATCCCTGAGGAGTGGAGTCAATTCATGTTAATTTTTTTATTTGGTGGTTTGTGTTCCAGTTATCAGCTGTCTCCACTGCAGCAACTCTATATCCACCTGTTAAGAGGAAATAAATGTGTTGAGTTATATCAGCTACCAAATATATGGTGTTCTTAGTTTCCATACCTCCTGTGTTTTACGAGCGACATATCAAGTCTTAGCAAACGGCATAAAAACATGATAGTATATAAAACCATGCTCGTATCTACAACCTATAGAAAAGCAAAACGGCCTCAGTTTAAAGTAATTCTGTCCTCCTGCTTACCGCATCATTTCATAACATTAACAACAACATATTCAAGGTGGTTTTAAATAACATATCCGTATTTATTTATTTCTCCAAGTTATGTTTTTGTGTGCACTGAGGAGTCGCAAACAGGCATTCGTTTAATCATTTTAAGATTGGCTTCAATCAATGTTTGAAAATAAATTCATATATGATAAATGAGGTAACATTTTATTTATGGTATTATTTTCACATATTTCTCTCCATTCTTGCTTCTGCCAAAGGTGTCGCAGTCTCCCGTTGTTGTGCGTACGCATGGGTTAGAGTTTGCGTGGAGGACCGCACATTTTCCCGTAAAGACAGTATTTTATAAAATCGCAAACATTGCGTAGAAACTGGCGTAAGCCATTTTTTGAGCGTATATCCCTTTATAAATGAGGCCCCAGTTCTTTTTGGTGTGAACGCAAAATCCCAGGAACTATCGGAACTATTCCTGGGAAAAGTACTCGTTGTGGTGTTCTCCAAACCATTCCTGAACCATTTCAGCAGTGTGGCAGGATGCATTATCGTGCTGAAAGAGGCCACTGCCATTAGGGGATACTGTCTCCATGAAGGGGTGTCCTTGGTCTGCAACAATGTTTAGGTAGCTTGTACGTGTTAAAGTAACATCCACATGAATGGCAGGACCCAATTCTACCCAGTAGAATATTACCCAAAGCAGCACAGTGCCTCTGCCAGCTTACGTTCTTCCCATAGTGCATCCTGGTGCCATGTCTTCCACAGGTAAGCCACGCACACGCACCCGGCCATCCACATGATGTAAAAGAAAAAGGTGAATCATCAGACCAGGCCACCGTCTTCCATTGCTCCGTGGTCCAGTTCTGATTCTCACGTGCCGAGTGTAGGCTCTTTCAGAGGTTGACAGGGGTCAGCATGGGCACTCTGACCGGTCTGTAGCTACGCAGCCCCATACGCAACAAACTGAGATGCGCTGTGTGTTCTGACAGCTTTCTAACAGAACCAGCATGAATTGTTTCAGCAATTTGAGCCACAGAAGCTCTTCTGTTGGATCGGACCACACGGGCCAGCCTTCCCACCCCACGCGCATCAATGAGCCTTTGGCTGGGCGATTTGTTTCGGTTTTAACGATTAATTTGCATTTTTACTTTCCTACGGATTGTGAAATGGCTGAACCGAAAAATCGCGATTTAAAAACATATCTAGACTGCGCAGATTTGTTTTGCTTTAAGGGACTCCGTAGTAGCTTACTCTCTCACTTTCCAAAACGCGCACAAAACTCAGCCACATTGCCTGTGACTACCCGATCTGCTGTGCGCATGTGCAGAGCTGCAGATCGGGTAGTCACATAGCCTACTACAATCACATTCGCCGCGCCACCGACAGACGTACCATAAAAATGTCCACGAACACAGATGAAGAACTCATTCCTAAGAAAGGTGCTACTTCAGTTGTATGGAAGTGGTTCGGGTACAAGCGGTCAGACATAGAACAAACAACTGTTCTGTGTAAGGTCTGTAGAAAGACGATCGCTGCAAAACATGGGAACACAACCAACTTATTCCAGCACCTGCGACAGAGACATGCAGTGGAATGGCAGGAGTGTGTAGCACTAAGAGATGCAGATGCTAGCTCAAGCCACAAAGCGCCTGCAAAAAAGCAGGTAACCTTGGCAGTAGGGCTGGGCGATTTGGCCTAAAAATAAAATCTCGATTTTTTTCTAACTAATGGACAATTTTCAATTAAAACCTCGATATTTTTCTGTTTTTTTTTTTTAAACAAACCAGACCAAGGCAAAATTGAAATACATATTTTCTTTATTAACACAATACAAATAAATGAGATTACCAAGTAGTCTAGGCCTATGTGAACAAATCAGTTGTTCAAGAATAAAAATAAAAACAGCACCACGGCACTTGGCTGTCATTAATGTGCAAAGATTTTTTTTTTTTTTAAATCAAACTGAAAAAAAAATCTCTTTTAGGCCATCCCTGAAAAAACTTGTAAAATGAAATACAACAAATAATAAATACTGATAATGAAGAATAAAAAAATACCCTCAAACAAACTAACATCACTTTAACTTTCTAGGAAGTTGTCTACAGGTTTTTCGCGAGGAAGACAAGCCTGTCTACTGCCTCTGGCTTGAGGCATGCTCTTTGGCATGTTACAATGTTACCCCCCGTACTGAAACCCCTCTCCGAAGGGGCACTTGTGGCAGGAATGGAGAGATATTTCTTGGCCAGATTACTCAGTCTTGGGAAGTTAGCTTCATGTAGCTTCTACCACTGCAGTGGGTCTGTATCAGGGTCTTTCTCAGACGACAACAAATAGGGCGACAGCTCAGCTTCAATTTTGTCCTGCTCTGACTGGGAGGTAGACGACACTGTCAGTAGTGATGTGTCGGTCGCGAACGAGGCGGCTCAGAGAGCCGGCTCTTTTAAGTGAACGACGGGAGCCGGCTCTCGCCCGCGAACGAGCCGTTTTTTTTGCAGAGGGATCTAGATCGGCATGAAGGCACATTATGCAATGTGCAATGTGCACATTATCCCGCTTATTACACATGGCCACATTCTTAACAAAGTAACGACATGACTCCCAATATTAATTGAAATGCTTTTATAGATTTAGAAAATGATTTTATTGATTTAAAAAATAGTTTTATGTATCGATTTAAATTGACATGCATCCACTAAGAAAAGTAGTCCAGTGTTTTTGAGGAGCTTTTTGATTACAGATTTGAAAACATCGTTGCTTGCTTTAAAAAGTAGCACAATTCATTATGTCAAACCTTGGAAAGTATCTAGATATCCCTGCCCTAATGCAAAAGTAACTGCCAACTGAATATGTGTCGCCGTTTGATGTCTATGTCTGGACCGCTGCGTAAAAAGGAGGGTTTCTGCCCCATTACTTCTCTTCTTACTTCTATAAGAATAAAACACCGAGGAAGGAGATCTCTTTTTCTCCCCCTCTTCTGACAGCCCAGCAGCTGATCTCAAAGCAGCTCCCCTCTCCTGCAGGGGGGCGTGGTCAGCTGCAGCTCACAGAATCAGCTCCTGCAAAAACAGCGCTGGAAAGAGCAAATGGAGCGAAATGAGGCATGGCTAAAATGCAGGATCTTTTTGGTATTTTGAAAAAAAAAAAATATTTATATACTTTATTGGCGCGTTTCCACTGCAGCGGGTAGCTCGCTTTAAGCGTGCCGAGCCGTGCGGGGCCCGGTTTTGGTTGCGTTTCCACTTGGGCTAGTTTTGGCCCGGGCCTACCTTTTCACCTTTTTTCTGGCCCGACTAAATCGTGGTTCTAGGGCCAGGAACAACCAGGCTGAGTCGGGCTGAGTATGCTAAACTAGAGAGAGAATAGCTGGCAAGGGGGCTACAACTACAACAAGATGAACATATTTGACCGTGATTTAATTGTAATACACGTTTCTAAATGATGCCGAAGTAACAACATACTGATACCGGTTAGTAAAAACCATGAATTAATGCTTTGACAAGTCTGCAGACAGACGGCAGGCGAAAAACCCTTTTAAAATGCGTGCTTTCTAAATGGAGTTTGGCTAAGCTAACGTTGTATATGCTCCGACCGTCCGCACTCACAACAACGGCCTATACAGACATAAATAAACCAGCGACTGTATTCGCCATGACACAGGCAGTCTGTGGTTTGTACTTGTTTAACTTTTGTCTAGTTTCTGAACAGATGAGAAGAACTGTGAGCTCCGAGTGCTAAGAGCTAACGGCTGTGTTGTTTTTCTGGTGCTCTCATTGAAGATGACGTCACGGCTCCGCCTACACTGCGTTACTATAGTAACTACCCCAGTTCCTAAACTGTAATGGAAGCGCAGCATTAAAGTGAGCCAGGCCTAATAAGGCCTAACCAAACCGAGCGAGGCCGAGCGAGGCCTGCAGTGGAAATGCGCCATATATAGGTCGATACAGTAGCCCCTTTTTTAAAATAGTTTTTAGAGGTGTTGCTATCTGTTTTGTGTAGCGTGGTTCTACAAGCAAGTCAATGCATTCATTGGGTGGTATCAGAGAGTTACACGGGTCCGTAAATGCAATGAAAACAATTGGCCACAGCAAATCATTTATATTAAACATGTAATTTTTACTTTTGAATACTTCAGTACAAAGGATGTATTGAATAATTTAAGTGATATATGTGTACACAGAGCTGCAGATCGGGTAGTCACAGGCAATGTGGCTGAGTTTTGTGCGCGTTCTGGAAAGTGAGAGAGTAAGCTACTACGGAGTCCCTTAAAGCAAAAACAAATCTGCGGAGTCTAGAGATGTTTCGGTTCAGCCATTTCACAAACCGTAGGAAAGTAAAAATGCAAATTAATCGTTAAAACCGAAAAAATCGCCCAGCCCTACTTGGCAGCAGCATTTTCAACAGTCATTCCTTATGACAAGAAAGGGCCCCGGTGGCAGGCGATCACAGATGCGGTGACATATTACATCGCAAAAGATATGGTCCCCATCTATACCGTAGAAAAAAACGGTTACAAAACAGCTGTTTTGTTATATAAAATATAACAAAACAAGAGCTAGAGTCGCAGAGCAGCTGCAAAACATAGTTTATTATTCCACCACTACCGACCTATGGTCCAGCCGAACCACACACCCATATTTGAGTCTGACCGTGCATTTTATTGACGGAGAATGGTCCCCGCGAGGCATGTGCCTGCAGACATCGTACTTCCCGGACGACCACACTGACGAAGTAATAGCCCAAGGGTTACAAGACTCGCTGGCCTCCTGGAAGCTTCGAGAAGACCGTCTTGTTTGCATGACTACGGACAGCGGTTCCAACATGATTAAAGCCTTGAGACTGACTGAGTGGCCCAACCTCCAATGCTTTGGACACAGACTTCACAATGCCATCAGTAAGTGGCTACACAATGCATAACAAAGTGCTACATGTTTGTATAAAAACGAATTGAATGGATTGATGCAGTTGCATATTAGGTTCAGTGATGGCTTTAGTGTGCTGGAGGGGCAATGCGAGACAACCTATCTATTCAGTTAAAAAGTTAAAAAAAAGTCTGGAGCCTTGATACAGTTATGCATAGTTACCATAAGTATATACATAATGTAATACTAGTGTGTGTGCGTGTGTGTAGGCTACGCATTAATTAAATTATACCTACAGTGTGAAACATTTTCTTTTCTTTGTCAAACAGAATTAAGCTTAATTGAGTAGTGTTAGACTATCATAATGTGTAAGATAATATGTATGCGTGTGTTCCTGTGGACATACTAGGCTATGTGTTAAAGAGAAACACATGCATAAAATAATTTAACACTGAAACCCTCCCTCCTCCCACTGTTTTGTGCTACAGCCATGTCCTTGTATTGTCATACAGTTTTTTATTGTGTTTGTCTGTCATGGAAAATGTATAATAATATTTAAATCATAAAAAAAAGACTATCACAATGTGTGAATGCCGTCTTTGTCACATTGATTAAATGGTGCCATTCTAAAATGTTCCTTTTTGGTTTCTTCCCTTTTACAGTCAATGGTATGAAAAATCCACGGATTGACCGTGCCATCGGGGATTGCAAAAAGGTTGTAAGTGCCTTTTCCTTCAGTTGGAAGAAGAGAAGAGATATGGCAGTGGTACAGGCTGAGCTCGGTCTACCATCTCACAACCTCATCACCGAGTCCCTAACCAGGTGGGGTTCGAGACAACTGATGGTAGAACGACTGTTGGAACAGGAGAAGGCCATAGCACAGGTCCTGGGAGTAGACAAGAAAAGCAGGCACCTGATGCCCACCTGGCAGGACATTGACATGTTGGAGTCAATTAATATAACTGTAAGTCCACTGAAGGAATTCACTGATGCCCTATCTGGTGAGGCCTACGTGAGTGTCTCCTACATCAAACCGGTAATCCACCTGTTAAACAACAGCCTTCTGCAGCCAGAGGAGGGTGAGACCGAGCTCACCAAACAAATCAAATCAACAAAGCAACTACTCAACTACCTCAACAATAAATACAATGACCCTGTAACACAGGAACTCCTGGACATGGCCTCACTCATGGACCCCTGGTTCCGGACAACCTATATAGCAGATGACGAAGTGGACGGAGTCAAGAAAAGAGCTGTTACAGAGCTGATGTCTCTTCCAGCTGAGAAAAACAAATCCCAGCCTGGCACATCTGTGCAGGACCTGCACCAAGAAGAAGCTGCTGAACCTGTTACAAAGAAGAAGAAAACTCTAGCAAGCTTCTTCAAGAACAAGACACTGACAGTAGGGGTGGGCGATATGACGATATATATCGTCGTGACGATATTAGGTCTCCACGATATGCTTTTTCAGAGATATCGTATCTATTGTGATAAAAAAAATTGAATTTTTTTTTTAAAATATATAAAAAAAATAAACTCATGTGAAAGACATGCTCTAAAGCTGTCTAGTCAGGATTCAGACAGTATTGCACTTCATGTATTGTCTTGGTTGATTCTGTTGGCTTATATTTTATTTTATCAATAAGGTATTTAGTTTTTCCCTTCAGTTATGCTTAAGTATTTTATTGCACTTCAAGTCTAAAGTTTACATTTTAATTGTTTGGCACTGACTTTTCCTCATTGATGTTTTATCCTCCTTTTCATGTTTATTGATGTTGACTACTAGTGCTACCTCAGAAAGTTCATTTTTATACTGAGAAACTGTGCCTTGAAGCCATATCAAAATGTTGAATTGTTCATTCAGGGATTCATTTCAGAAATAAAACCAGCTATTTTGGTCTGTTACTCCTTTTTGTTTTAGTTTCTGTTACCTTTGTAGGTGCTTGTTCTGTTAAGTAACTTGAAAAATAACCATAATAACCGACATGAAAAAATATCGTGATATATATCGTCTATCGTGATACTGCTTGAAAAATATCGTGATAATATCTTTTTCAATATCGCCCACCCCTAACTGGCAGTGTTGTCTACCTCCCAGTCAGAGCAGGATAAAATTGAAGCTGAGCTGTCATCCTACTTGTTGTCGTCTGAGACAGACCCTGATACAGACCCACTGCAGTGGTGGAAGCTACATGAAGCTAACTTCCCAAGACTGAGTAATCTGGCCAAGAAATATCTCTGCATTCCTGCCACAAGTGCCCCTTCGGAGAGGGTTTTCAGTACGGGGGGGAACATTGTAACATGCCAAAGAGCATGCCTCAAGCCAGAGGCAGTAGACAGGCTTGTCTTCCTCGTGAAAAACCTGTAGACAACTTCCTAGAAAGTTAAAGGGATGTTATTTTGTTTGAGGGTATTTTTTAGGGATGCTCCGATCGCCAATTTCGGGGCAGATCGCCGGAATTAGTATCGGCCAATACCGATCCGATCGAGTGGGCGGGGCCTAAATGGAAGATTTAAACATCACTTTAAATCTTCCATTTAAAGTGATGTTAATGGGGCTCATTCACTGGAGTTCCACAAACAACAATCAACTTAATTATTACATTCAAATGATGTACATTATTCAAGTTTACATTCACTTTGGATAATAACAAGGGAGAAATTAGCGGAAGCGCTCTCTTTTCCTCTCTCCCTCTCCTGACAGCCTGTCAGTATCTCATGCAGCTCACTGATCCAGTAATGAGTGACCCGACAATGAAGAATACATATATTTATAATAACTAGTTTAGCTTGTTCCAGAGGTGGATAAAATAGCCAAGTGTGTTAGGTCTAACTCTTACAGTACGTCCACACAGCAGCTTTTCAAAAATCTTGAAAATCTTGGAGCTGGGCGTGTCTGAAAGCTTGGGGATTTTTTACGAACAACGCGACCAACAACCAATCACATGAATCTCCCGCCCCCGACATACAAAGCAAAAAACCCCGGGGATTTTATGCGAGCAATATATATATATATATATATATATATATCTACCAGTTTCACCCACTGTCTCTGCCACCTCCCTCCATGCCTGGTTCCTCCGGTTTGTATCCCGTTAATAGTTCTGGTCGTAAAGAACCGGGTGATTTGCTACCGTAATTTCTCGTTTGGAATATGAGGAAATGAACTGCGGTCTGGTTCTCTCTGTGTGTGTGTTTCGCTGCGCTTACCGGTCCGGCGGGCGGAGCTGCAGGATTTCTGCTTCACACACGTTGCATACCGCTATTTTACTGTATTTTTCGGACACCTTAAAATAATGCCAGACCGGTGAAGCCATTTTGGCGAGCTTGTTTTGCCGCACACAGAGAAAAGTGTCATGTATTTTACGGCTCTCGCGATCGGCATGTTTAGAGAGCACCGATCGATCGGTAGAGAGTGAGTATCGGCCGATCTCGGAGCATCCCTAGTATTTTTTTTATTATTCCTTTAATTATCATTATTTATTATTTGTTGTATTTCATTTCACAAGTTTTTTCAAGGATGGCTGTAGGGAGATTTTTTTTTCAGTTTGATTTAAAAAAAAATCTTTGCACATTAATGACAGCCAAGTGGTGCTGTTTTTATTTATTTATTTTTTATTCTTGAACAACTGATTTGTTCACATAGGCCTAGACTACTTGGTAATCTCATTTATTTTTATTGTGTTAATAAAGAAAATATGTATTGAAATTTTGCCTTGGTCTGGTTTGTTTAGAAAAAAAACAGAAAAAAAAAATCGAGATTTAAATCGAAAATGGTCCATTAGTTAGAAAAAAGAAAAATCGAGATTTTATTTTTAGGCCAAATCGCCCAGCCCTACTTTGACCCTGTCACCGGTTTTCCTTCCTTGGACCACTCTTGGTAGCTACTGACCACTGCAGACCCAACAAGAGCTTCAGTTTTGGAGATCCTCTGACCCAGTGGTCTAGCCATCAAAAAGTGTTCACTTACTGCCTAACCTATCCCACCCACTGACAGGCTCCATTCTAACGAGATACTCAATGTTCTTCACTTCACCTGTCAGTGGTCATAATAGCCGCTTTCACACCAAGTACTTAGCCGGTACTTGTTCCCCCCGAACTCTTTAGTTCCTCGAACTGTCCTAGTAGATCGCGTTCTCACCGGAATAAGTCCCTGAGGAGGGATTAGGCAAATTAAACCGCTGACGTCACTTATTCTTCTTCTACTTTGGGTTCACAAAACTTTTCTGAGTTTTTTGGGCGTGGTGCTAGTGGAGCACGCTCATGAACTGTTCGCCTGAGCCTTGCAGCAGAGTTACTGCGAAGCGCATAAAGCGGACAAATGCATATCTCGGGGCTGAGAACACAAAGTATTATTAGTATATTATAGTACTCACTCTGAGAAGCCCTTCCATTTCAGCAGAAACTCTACTCTGCCTTTCACCACTCGGCGGTCCAACACCTTCTCCACCACATACTCCTCCTCTTCCTCCTCCTCTGGTGGTGGTGCTGCAGCTGTAGCTGCTGTGGCGGCGGCTGCTGCTTCAGGTGGAGGAGCTGCGGCCGCTGCCTCTGCTGCTGCAGGGGCTGCAGGCTGCTCCTCCTCCTCCACCTTCTTGCCCTTCTTTGCTGCTACGGTCGCCAGCTTGACGTCTGCTGAGGGCTTCTCTGGTGGGGAAGAGTCAAGGCATTTATTCACAACAAACAGGGGACTGTAAATACACTGCAGCGCTATGTTCACAGCTAAAATGTTACTGCCATACTTGTATAAACACATTTAAAAATCATCAGAGGGAAGGAAACATTGGATACTACTAATTCACCTTATGCTTGTTTTGTGTTGCTTCTTCCAGTGAACGCAATTGTTTTACTTTGATTAGTGTTGCTAACTTATCAACCTTTACTTGGCAAATAAGCTGTTTTTGGCGTGGCTTTGTGACGTGCAACAACATGTGAACAAAACACACTGTTCTGATACACACACTGCTCTGAAAAAAAGCTATGTTTACGTCGTCTTCTCCGTTTCTCGTAAGGTCTCCCTTTCTGTTGGTCGCTTTTTAGCAGACCCTTCACGCGATAGCAGAGCGATCAGGTACAGGAGGCGTAGAGCGAGGGATCATTGTCCACTAGTTAATCGATCGCAGATGGCGTTGTGCTCGCGGACGGATTAAAAAAAAGTCTATGTTTGGGAAACCGTTACGTCTACCTCTGTTGATTTATCTGACGTTCAACGCTCTGTCTTTTTAGCTTTCTCTCCCTTGACCTTCCTTAGCAACTGTAAAGTCAAACAGAGCCTAACGCTTTAATAAATATTAAAAAAAACAGATTACAAGTAGTCGAAAAATTATATATATATATATATATATATACACACACACACAGTTGGGCAAAAAAGTATTTAGTCAGCCACCAATTGTGCAAGTTCTCCCACTTAAAAAGATGAGGCCTGTAATTTTCATCCTAGCTACACTTCAACTATGAGAGACAGAATGGGGGGAAAGAATCCAGGAAATCACATTGTAGGATTTTTAATGAATTTATTGGTAAATTCCTCGGTAAAATAAGTATTTGGTCACCTACAAACAAACAAGATTTCTGGCTCTCACAGATCTGTAACTTCTTCTTTAAGAGCCTCCTCTGTCCTCCACTCGTTAACTGTATTAATGGAACCTGTTTGAACTCGTTATCAGTATAAAAAGACACCTGTCCACAACCTCAAACAGTCACACTCCAAACTCCACTATGGCCAAGACCAAAGAGCTGTCAAAGGACACCAGAAACAAAATTGTAGACCTGCACCAGGCTGGGAAGACTGAATCTGCAATAGGTAAGCAGCTTGGTGTGAAGAAATCAACTGTGGGAGCAATTATTAGAAAATGGAAGACATACAAGACCACTGATAATCTCCCTCGATCTGGGGCTCCACGCAAGATCTCACCCCGTGGGGTCAAAATGATCACAAGAACGGTGAGCAAAAATCCCAGAACCACACGGGGGGACCTGCAGAGAGCTGGGACCAAAGTAACAAAGGCTACCATCAGTAACACACTACGCCGCTAGGGACTCCAATCCTGCAGTGCCAGACGTGTCCCCCTGCTTAAGCCAGTACATGTCCAGGCCCGTCTGAAGTTTGCTAGAGAGCATTTAGATGATCCAGAAGAGGATTGGGAGAATGTCATATGGTCAGATGAAACCAAAATAGAACTTTTTGGTAAAAACTCAACTAGACGTGTTTGGAGGAGAAAGAATGTTGAGTTGCATCCAAAGAACACCATACCTACTGTGAAACATGGGGGTGGAAACGTCATGCTTTGGGGCTGTTTTTCTGCAAAGGGACCAGGACGACTGATCCGTGTAAAGGAAAGAATGAATGGGGCCATGTATCGTGAGATTTTGAGTGACAACCTCCTTCCATCAGCAAGGGCATTGAAGATGACACATGGCTGGGTCTTTCAGCATGACAATGATCCCAAACACACCGCCCGGGCAACGAAGGAGTGGCTTCGTAAGAAGCATTTCAAGGTCCTGGAGTGGCCTAGCCAGTCTCCAGGTCTCAACCCCATAGAAAATCTTTGGAGGGAGTTGAAAGTCTGTGTTGCCCAGCGACAGCCCCAAAACATCACTGCTCTAGAGGAGATCTGCATGGAGGAATGGGCCAAAATACCAGCAACAGTGTGTGAAAACCTTGTGAAGACTTACAGAAAACGTTTGACCTCTGTCATTGCCAACAAAGGGTATATAACAAAGTATTGAGATGAACTTTTGTTATTGACCAAATACTTATTTTCCACCATCATTTGCAAATAAATTCTTTAAAAATCAGACAATGTGATTTTCTTTCTCATTTTGTCTCTCATAGTTGAGGTATACCTAGGATGAAAATTACAGGCCTCTTTCATCTTTTTAAGTGGGAGAACTTGCACAATTGGTGGCTGACTAAATACTTTTTTGCCCCACTTGTGCGATTAATCCCACATTTTTGATCTGTTCTAAATGTACCTTAGAGGAATATTTTTCAAGTTTTTAATACTCTTATCAACATATGAGTGGACAAATATGCTTTATGCAAATGTTTATTATCATTTGAACAATGACAAATATTCTCATGAATATTAAACACAACAACCTCTGAACATTACAAATATTCGCCTCAATTCAACCTGGAACCTCTCTCATTCAATAATACAATACAAAGTGTGTGTGTGTGTGTGTGTGTGTGTGATGGATCGTTGGAGCTATGTGCAACTCAAGGCATATGCTCGAACGGGAGCTGCCTGGACGCTGCAATCATGTTGCGCACTATCCGTGCTGACTTTTCGTACAATGTCCCACTGTCTGGCTTCCTGCATAAAGTCAAGTGCTCGGCGCAGTTGTGGCGAAATGTCGCTACTCTGTTTTCATTGAAACAGCTCCTTATATCCGTTAGCGCAGCTAGCTAGCACCAGATGCTAACAACAGCAATACACGTAAGGTATGCCTCGCTCGCTCGTGCCACACATACACACACCCTCCAGGTCCTCCCGATAGCCAGTCGGTGCCTGCCGGTGAGCCTGGAAGTGTGGTCTGCCACAAGCGGGCGGCAGGAGCGAGGCTGTCAGCATCAGCTTGTAGATGGTATTTTAAACTCGATGCGCTCTGAAACTACGGGGCGGCTGAGGAAAAAAAATACACATGCGTTAATCGCGTTAAAATAATTAATGCCGTTAATATTTTTTTGCGTTAACGCGTTATTAACGTGTTAACTTGACGGCCCTAATATATATATATATATATATATATACACACACACTGAACAAAAATATAAACGCAACACTTTTGTTTTTGCTCCCATTTTTCATGAGATGAACTCAAAGATCTAAAACATTTTCTATAAACACAAAATAACCATTTCTCTCAAATATTGTTCACAAATCTGAAAAAAATCTGTGATAGTGAGCACTTCTCCTTTGCCGAGATAATCCATCCCACCTCACAGGTGTGGCATATCAAGATGGTGTGAGGGGTAGGGTTATGTTGTGAATCGAGTGGCCCATGGTGGTGGTGGGGTTATGGTATGGGCAGGCGTATGTTATGGACGACGAACACAGGCCACTCGATTCACAACATTACCCTACCCCTAACACTCACACCAGATACTGACTGGTTTTCGGACCCCCCCAATAAAGCAAAACTGCACGTTTCAGAGTGGCCAGCCTAAGGCACACCTGTGCAATAATCATGCTGTCTAATCAGCATCTTGATATGCCACACCTGTGAGGTGGGATGGATTATCTCGGCAAAGGAGAAGTGTTCACTATCACAGTTTTTTTCAGATTTGTGAACAATATTTGAGAGAAATGGTTATTTTTAGGGATACACGATATTGGTTTTTTGAAACCGATACCGATAACTTCCTGCTTCTCAAGACCGATACCCGATAATATATATATATATATATATATATATATATATATTAAAGTACCTGTTTTTGCACATGGTACTACTACATATAATATATATATATGTGT